>ONZH01029115.1:0-27244 GCA_900303285.1 Rhinella marina
TGTTCTGTGGGCCAAGTAGCGGGGGAGAGGAGGCGAGCAGGCAGCTTGTCCAGCACTGGCAGGGGAACGCTCTCCAAGGGCCTTTGCCAGTTTTATGTCACCCCAGCAAGACACTGTCACCTGTCCCCAGTCTAGGCAGAGTAGGGGGGAGCTGTACAGAAAGATGGTGAGGGAGTACCTAGCTGATCATACCAACGTCCGTAGCGATCACTCTGCTCCATACAACTACTGGGTTTTCAAAGCTGGACACGTGGCCTGAACTGGCTCTGTACACCTTGGAGGTGCTGGCCTGCCCTGCCGCTAGCGTGCTGTCAGAGAGGGTATTCAGTGCAGCTGATGGCATCATCACCAATAAGCGTACACTCCTGTCAACTGACAGCGCTGACAGGCTGACGCTTATTAAAATGAACAAAGCCTGGATTTCACCGGAATTCAAATCTCCTCCGGGGGAAAGCAGCTAAAGATTAACATTACTTATGTATCCGATTCCTCTTCTCTACTCCTCCTACTCCTCCTCCTCCTCCATGTCGTCTTTGCCTAACGCTGACCAAAAAAACGCCATTTTTTAGAGGTCCAACTGGCACTATTTTACCACAATTTTTCAGGAGGGCCCCCTACAGGCCCTATCTCCAAACAATTTTTCCGGAGGTCCACCTACAGGCCCTCTCTCCAAACAATTTTTCCGGAGGTCCACCGACAGGCCCTCTCTCCAAACAATTTTTCCGAAGGTCCACCTATAGGCCCTCTCTCCAAACAATTTTTCCGGAGGTCCACCTACAGGCCCTCTCTCCAAACAATTTTTCCAGAGGTCCACCTACAGGCCCTCTCTCCAAACAATTTTTCCGGAGGTCCACCTACAGGCCCTCTGTCCAAACAATTTTTCCGGAGGTCCACCTACAGGCCCTCTCTCCAAACAATTTTTCAGGAGGTCCACCTACCGGCCATCTCTACAAACAATTTTTCCGGAGGTCCACCTACAGGCCCTCTCTACAAACAATTTTTCCGGAGGTCCACCTACAGGCCCTCTCTCCAAACAATTTTTCCGGAGGTCCACCTACAGGCCCTCTCTCCAAACAATTTTTCCGGAGGTCCACCTACAGGCCCTCTCTCCAAACAATTTACGTCTTTTTCCTATCTTTCTCTCTCTCCAAACTATTTTTCCGGATAGCTGCTATATACGGTATTAAACTGAGAAGAATACAGAGAACACATACCACACTTGATCAATCTCATAATTTACGACTGTACCGGTTGATGCAAAATTTTTAAGTTGGGGTCCTGCGTCGTCATTCGAACTCCATCCGGCTGTTGTCACCACCACACATGCTAGCCCAGGGGGCACTCCTCTGGCTCTTCCAGCTCAACCTCCTTCCCCCGAGTCTGCCCCCCACCTACAGGCACTCTCTCCAAACAATTTACCCGGATAGGGGACGTATTAGATATTGTAATATTTTTTTTGTTCTTCTTTTAATGCCTCCTGACCTGTGATAGGCAGAGCATGGACACGTCCCCTTAGCTGCAGTAGAAAAGACACTCCCCTGGCCAGAGTAAGCACTTTTTCCTTTTCCGTGTTCGAAAAATCCATGAAATATATGGTCCCAAGATAGGGGATGTATACGATTTTAAACTGAAAAGAATCGATACCACACATGCCCCACTAGGAGAATTTGGGGTAATGGTGGGATTAGGCAGCCTCAGAGGCATCCATGCATGCTGTCCCTGCTGTTTCCTGTCCATTTCCGTGGTGTTTCCATCATTTTCTGAGGTTTCCAGGTTTTCACCCAGCCTTCCCTAGGCAGAGCCTTGGTCCCCTGCAAAAATGCTCGAGTCTCCCATTGACTTCAATGGGGTTCGTTATTCGAAACGAGCACCCGAGCATCGGGAAAAGTTCGACTCGAATAATGAGCACCCGAGCATTTTAGTGCTCGCTCATCTCTACCAGAGATGGATCCAAAAGAATGGGAAATATGAAGGAAGGTGTATACTTCTCCTTCCTGCTAGATCCTCATCTGGCTAGGTCCAAAATAGAGCACTGAAAACCTCAGTGGTTTAGGAACTGGGGTGGTCACATCTAGACTATACAGTCCAGTTTTGAGCACCAGTTGTAAGGTATCTGCCCTTCCTGTTACTTTCCTACAGTCTTGGAGACATCTCCTTTGTCTTGTATGGTAAGAATCTTTATTGTTGGCTTTATTTCTTTATTTAGAAGAACATTAAATAAGATGTTTCTGGACATGAACAGCATAAACATATGAACATATTAAGAAATCCTGCAAGGTAAAATTTAATTTGTCTTAGGCTACTTTCACATTAGCGTTTTTAAATTCCGGTATTGAGCTCCGTCATAGGGGCTCAATACCGGATAAAAACGATTCAGTTTTGTCCCCATTCATTGTCAATGGGGACAAAACTGAACTAAAGAGAACGGAATGCTTCTAGAAGCATTCCGTTCCGTCTTCAGACTGGAGAATAAACCGCAGTATTCTGCGGTTTGCTCTCCGGTCCAGGCATCCGCACCAAGACAATGCAAGTCAACGGGAACGGATCCGTTTGGTGTGACACAGTGCTAAACGGATCCGTCCTCCATTGACTTTCAATGGAGTTCAGGACGGATTTGTCTCCATGCAATTTCCCCTCCTTCCAGCAGGTGGTGCTGTGGGTAAACTTACCCTTCTGCCGCGCCGTCCTGCTCCAGTTCAGTGCTGTCCTGCTCCTGCTATGTAACTTTGTATGTGTAAGTGTATGTAGTGTGTGTATGTATGTGTATGTATGTGACTGACGTGTGGGGCCGGAGCGCAGTTCCGGCCCCACACATGTAACTGCGGCAGCCCGGATCCGGCGGCACCCTTCACCAGCCGGATCCGGGCTGCCGCTAGTGTGAAGGTAGCCTAAGTCATTGTCCATCCTTTTGAAATTTTATTTAGAGTTTATGTCCCGAACTCTTTACCTCCTATACCAGGCAGTAGAAAATGCTCCTCCCCTTCTCTGCCCACACCACGCTCTCTCTTTTACACCTGGTTACACCTGAACTGCAGATTGTGGCGCAAAGGACCTTTGTGCCGTAATCTTCTCTGGAAATGCACCTAGTTTAGGCATATTTTAATTAATAGTTTAGTTAGATCATTTTAATTTTGTTCTATTGTTATCTCTACTTTTGTAGATCAGCTACGGTGCCACAACTTCTATTTTAAACAATCGGATTCGCTACCCCACATTTTACCGCACCAGTCAAAGTGTTCAAATCAGTTATTTGGTGTTATCCAAGATGATCAAGTTCTTTGGATGGACGTGGGTTGGAATTGTATCTTCAGATGATGAGAGCGGGGATGAGGAGGTTCAGATTTTGACACAATTTCTGACCATGAATGGAATCTGTGTGGCCTACACCATAAAAATAAAGTATGTTCCCCTACGTTTTCTGGATGACATTGAAAAAATGAACTCTCAGATCATCAGAAAGTCCTCAGCCCAGGTTATAATTCTATGTGGGACGTATTCTCCATTTCTGGCAGATCAGTTAAATGTAATACAAGACGTTTTTCGTGATAAGACCCTGGTCCTTGGTCCTGCATTTGCTTCAATCACTAGTCTTATAGAGCATCAGAGAGAAACATTTAATGCGAGTCTGACTCTTGAACCTTCTGAATTTCCTGTACCAGACATGACAAGCTTCTATGAAAGTTTCCAGACCATAAATCATCCAGAAGACAAGTTACTGGCTCATATTTTTTTGGTAAACCTGCACTGTTTAACAAGAAATCCTCGTATCAATTTTTTCCATCAGTTTGTATACAACAAAACTCTACATAACTGTACCGGGACAGAACGGGTCACAGATTTTTACAATTTTAAAGGCATAGGACTCTCTGACCGAGTGTATAAAGCTGTTTACTTATTGGCTCAGGCTCTACATGATCTACATATATCTACAGACAGGCGGTCTACTGATAAGACTGATCTTCTCCATAGATATAGACACCAGGTAATTACATTGACAAATTGCAAAATGATGGTTTTGGAAAGTGATACCATTAAGGAGAACAACCCTGATTTTCTCAATAGGATCTGTGGCATCTAAGTGGTTAGACAGAGGGAAGGGGCCCCTGTGGTGCTCCATGCCTCCCTTGTGGTGCCTAATGAAGGCTCCAAGGTCTACCATCTTTGTACATCTATTAGGTCCTTCCAAAGTCCTTTATTATTAGGATAAAATGAAAAAAATTAAACCTGTTCAAACAATATCTCTTATTACCACTTACATAACAACTAAAGATGAGCGAGCACTAAAATGCTCGGGTGCTCGTTATTCGAGTCAAACTTTTCCCGATGCTCGGGTGCTCGTTTCGAATAACGAACCCCATTGAAGTCAATGGGAGACTCGAGCATTTTTGCAGGGGACCAAGGCTCTGCCTAGGGAAGGCTGGGTGAAAACCTGGAAACCTCAGAAAATGATGGAAACACCACGGAAATGGACAGGAAACAGCAGGGGCAGCATGCATGGATTCCTCTGAGGCTGCCTAATCCCACCATTACCCCAAATTCTCAGGCAACAGCCTGATGGTTACCCTCATGGCAATTGTGCTCACCCAGACCAAGAAAGGCGAGGCACATGCCCATCACATGTTAGGGAAGCACCCAACTAGGTGCAACGAAGGTCCATCACCGCCTGCAGGTGACACCACTGCTCATGCTGGCACTGCTGTGCTATCCCCCGCCCCACGACGCAGGCATAAGCCTGACACAGCATGGTGACAGTGTAGTGACACCAACAAGTGACCAAGTTAGATTGAGGTAGCAGTCAAATGTCTGTACGCGAGCCTCCCAAAAATTTGTTTTGGAGTGTCCGAAGTTGACCCTCCTAGAAAATTGTTTAGGAGTGTCTGTAGTTGACCCTTCTGTAAAATATTTTATTTGTTTTCCCTGTTATTAGTTAATGTACAACCCATGGCTGGCATGGTGGGAATATATAGGTTTTCTGTCACAGACGGTCCACTGCATCATTACATTTTCTTCATCATTGCCAATTACTTTTTCACCAACTGTTGTCTGGCAATGATAAAGGGGAAGGTGAATCCACTGAGGAAGAAAAGTGTCATCCTCCTACAATTCTACACTTGCTCTCAATTGAAAAGGGGATGTTCTCGCCGTGGCCTTCCTCATAGTGGCCGCTTCTGCGGACGACAGAGGTGGTGTACCTACTGACAGCCTGACCGAACACGATGGCAGATGGGGAGACACTCCCTCATGTAAAATTGTTTAGGAGTGTCTGTAGTTGACCCTTCTGTAAAATATTTTTTTTGTTTTCCCTGTTATTAGTTAATGTACAACCCATGGCTGGCATGGTGGGAATATATAGAAAAGCACCCAACTAGGTGCAACGAAGGTCCATCACCCATGCCCATGCTGGCACTGCTCTCCTATCCCCAGCCACACGATGCAGGCATAAGCCTGACACAGCATGGCGGTGACACCAACAAGTGACCAAGTTAGATGAGGTAGCAGGTGAGCCACCCAAAAATTTAGCCTGACGCAGCATGGCGGTGACAACAGAGTGACCGAGTTAGACTGAGGTAGCAGGACGTGAAGCACGGATGGTAATTCGAAGGTGGAGGAGGAGGGGTTGGAGGAAGTGGCATAGTAATTCTGAGAAACCGTGAACGAGGTAGGCCCCGCAATGCTCCAAGTGTGCAGTACATGAGCGTCCCCAGGGTCAGACTCGGTCAGAGTATGTGAAATGCTCAGGGTGGCCGAACGCCGGGCTCGACGGCGGGTTATCGATTGTCGAAATGTTGGCTTACATCAAGATTAGTATCTGTTCTTATCAGTTGCTGTGGCTGTTGGTGGTAAAGTGGTGAGCATAGCTGCTTCCCAAGCAGTTGACCCGGGTTCGATTCCCGTCTATCGCACTATCGCAGGAGGCAATTAAAAGAAGAACCAAAAAGAAATCTGTACAATATCTAATACGTCCCCTACCCGGGTAAATTGTTTGGAGAGAGGGCCTGTAGGTGGGAGGCAGGCTGGGAGAAGGAGGTTGAGCTGGAAAAGCCAGAGGAGTGCCCCCTTGGCTAGCGTGTGTGGTGGTGACAACAGCCAGATGGAGTTCGAATGACGACGCAGGACCCCAACTTAAAAATTTTGAATCAACGGGTACAGTTGTCAATTATGAGCTTGATCAAGTGTGGTATGTGTTCTATGTATACTACTCAGTTTAATACCGTATATTGCAGCTATCCGGAAAAATAGTTTGGAGAGAGAGAAAGAGAGGAAAAAGACGTAAATTGTTTGGAGAGAGGGCCTGTAGGTGGGGGAAGGAGGTTGAGCTGGAAGAGCCAGAGGAGTGCCCCCTAGGCTAGCGTGTGTGGTGGTGACAACAGCCGGATGGAGTTAGAATGACGACGCAGGACCCCAACTTAAAAATTTAGAATCAATGGGTACAGTTGTCAATTATGAGCTTCATCAAGTGTGGTATGTCTTCTATGTATACTACTCAGTTTAATACCGTATATGGCAACTATCCGCTGTAGGTGGACCTCCGGAAAAATTGATTGGAGAGAGGGCCTGTAGGTGGACCTCTGGAAAAATTGTTTGGAGAGAGGGCCTGTAGGTAGACCTCCGGAAAAATTATTTAGAGAGAGGGCCTGTAGGTTGACCTCCGGAAAAATTGTTTGGAGAGAGGGCCTGTAGGTTGACCTTGGGAAAAATTGTTTAAAGAGAGGGCCTGTAGGGGGCCCTCCTGAAAAATTGTGGTAAAAGAGTGCCAGTTGGACCTCTAAAAAATGGCGTTTTTTTGGTCAGCGTTAGGCAAAGACGACAAGGAGGAGGAGTAAGAGGAGTAGAGAAGAGGAATCGGATACATAAGTTATTTAAATCTTTAGCTGCTTTCCCCCAGAGGAGATTTGAATTCCGGTGAAATCCAGGCTTTGTTCATTTTAATAAGCGTCAGCCTGTCAGCACTGTCAGTTGACAGGCGTGTACGCTTATCGGTGATGACGCCACCAGCTGCACTGAATACCCGCTCTGACAGCACGCTAGCGGCAGGGCAGGCCAACACCTCCAAGGCGTACAGCGCCAGTTCAGGCCACGTGTCCAGCTTTGAAACCCAGTAATTGTATGGAGCAGAGTGATCGCTACGGACGTTGGTATGGTCAGCTAGGTACTCCCTCACCATCTTTCTGTACAGCTACCCCCTACTCTGCCTAGACTGGGGACAGGTGACAGTGTCTTACTGGGGTGACATAAAACTGGCAAAGGCCTTGGAGAGCGTTCCCCTGCCAGTGCTGGACAAGCTGCCTGCTCGCCTCCTCTCCCCCGCTACTTGGCCCACAGAACCATGCCCTCTGCCGCTAGCGGCGTCAGATGGGAAGAATTGTTTCAGCTTGTGCACCAGGGCCTGTTGATATCTATTCACTCTCATACTCCTTTCCTCTGCAGGGATGAGAGTGGAAAGGTTCTGCTTGTACCGTGGGTCCAGGAGAGTGAACACCCAGTAATCGGTGTTTGAAAAAATGCTTCTAACGCGAGGGTCACGGGATAGGCAGCCTAACATGAAGTCTGCCATGTGCTCCAGAGTCCCAACACGTAAGAATTCCCTCTCCTCACTGGCCTGACTCTTCATTTCCTCCTCCTCCTCCTCCAAGTCCTCCTCTTCAGCCCATACACGCTCAAGAGTTAAGGACTAAGAACTGGTACCCTCTTCTGTCTCGCCGACATTCTCCTCCTCTTCCTCCTCATCCTCATCCCCCTCCTCCGATACACGCTGAGAAACAGACCGGAGGGTGCTATGGCTATCAAGCGACATATCTTCCTCCACCGTCTCTTGTGACAAGCGCAAAGCATCCGACTTGATGCTGAGCAGTGAGTTTTTCAACAGGCAAAGCAGCGGGATGGTGAGGATGATAATGTCGGCATCGCCGCTGACCATCTGTGTTGACTCCTCAAAGTTGGTCAACACCTGGCAGATATCAGACAACCACGTCCACTCCTCATTGTAGACTTGAGGAATCTGAGTGACCTGACTACCAGTTCTGGTGGAAGTTTAAATCTGGCAGTCTACAATCGCTCTGCGCTGCTGGTAAACTCTGGAAAACATGTTTAATGTCGAATTCCATCTCGTGGGCACGTCGCACAACAGTCGGTGAGCGGGCAGTTGTAGGTGGCGCTGCGCTGCCCTGAGAGTGGCAGCATCTGTGGTGGACTTGCGGAAATGCGCACAGATGCGGCGCACCTTGGTGAGCAAATCAGACAGATTGGGGTATGTCTTGAGGACCCGCTGAACTATTAGATTGAACACGTGTGCCAGGCATGGCACATGTGTCAGTCTGCCGAGTTGCAGAGCCGCCACCAGGTTACGCCCATTGTCACACACAACCATGCCTGGCTTGAGGTTCAGCGGTGCCAGCCACACATCGGTCTGCGCCGTGATGCCCTGTAACAGCTCTTGGGCGGTGTGCCTTTTGTCACCTAAGCTCAGCAGTTTGAGCACCGCCTGCTGGCGCTTACCCACGGCACTGCTGCTGCGCCTAGAGCTACCGACTGAAGGCGCCGTGCCCACGGATGGTAATTCGGTGGAGGAGGAGGGGTCGGAGGAGGAGGCATAGTACGTCTGAGAGACCGTGACCGAGGTAGGCCCCGCAATCCTCGGTGTAGGCAGTACCTGAGCGGCCCCAGGGTCAGTCTCGGTCCCAGCCTCCACCAAGTTAAACCCAATGTGCCGTCAGTGAGATATAGTGTTCCTGCCCAGCAGCACTTGTCCACGTGTCCGTGGTTAGGTGGACCTTCTCAGAAACAGCGTTGTTCAGGGCACGGATGATGTTCTGTGACACGTGCTGGTGTAGGGCTGGGACGGCACATCGGGAAAAATAGTGGTGGCTGGGGACTGAATACCGAGGGGCAGCCACCGCCATGAGATTGTGAAAGGCCTCGGTCTCTACCAGCCTATAGGGCAGCATCTCCAGGCTCAGCAATTTGGAGATGTGGACGTTGAGGACTTGGGCATGTGGTGGGTGGAACTGTATTTCCTCTTGCGCTCCAGCGTCTGCTGTAAAGACAGCTGAACGCTGCGCTGGGACACATTGGTGGACACTGTGGAGGATCGTGGAGGCGAAGGTGTGGTTTTCCGGCGGGAGGCGCTCGTGCCGGGGTCCTGGGCTGGGGGTTGACTAGCAGAGGCAGCGAGTGACACAGGGGAAGGAGCAGTGGTGTGACCCACAGGAGGTGTGAACGGCCTTGGTTCCATTGAGTGGGGTGTTTAGCACTCATATGCCTGCGCATGCTGGTGGTGGTTAGGCTAGTAGTGGTGGCACCCCTGCTGATCCTGGTGTGGCACAAGTTGCACACCACAGTCCGTCGGTCATCCTCACTTTCTTTAAAGAACCTCCAGACTTGCAAACATCTAGGCCTCGCCACGGGAGCTTCACTACGTGAAACAGTTGCTGCTGATGCACCAGCTCTGGCCCTGCTTCTCCCTCTGGCCACACCACTGCCTCTTCCAACCTGTTCTGGTGTAGCACTCGCCTCTGCCTCAGAAGCACTGTCTTCACTCGGCTTATCAACCCAGCTTGGGTCAGTCACCTCGTCATCCTCCGATTCCTCAGTCTGCTCCCCCCCCGGACTTCCTGCCCTGACAACAACTTCACCACTGTCTGACAACCGTGTCTCCTCATCGTCCGACACCTCTTTACAAACTTCTTCCACTAAGTCAACATTGTCATCATCATCACCCACAGACTGCGACAGTTGGAAAACTTGGGCATCGGGAACGAGGTCAGCAGCAACCTGAGAAGTGGTTTGTGACTCTGGGAAGGGTCCAGAAAACAGTTCCTGAGAGTATGCTGGATCGCATTCCAAATTTTCCTGGGAGGGGGCAGACTGGGGGGAAGGAGGTTGAGGCGGAGGAGCCAGAGGAGTGCTCCCTTGGGTAACGTGGGTGGACTGCGTGGAAGACTGACTGGTGGACAAATTACTTGAAGCATTGTCCGCAATCCACGACATCAGCTGTTCGCACTGTTGTGGTTTCAACAGTCCTCTACCACGTGTCCCTGTAAGTTGAGACATGAAGCTAGGGAGTGTAGCTCTGTGGCGTTCCCCTGCTCCCTCATCAGCAGGTACTGTCTCACCCTGCCCAGGACCACGGCCTCTGCCCCTGCAGTAATTGAATGCCCACGCCCATGCCCACCCCCACGTCCTCGACCCTTAGCCCTGGGGTTCAACATTTTCTGTATATAAGTGTATTATATAAAAAAATAAAATAAATGGGCCTGCTGTACTGAAACCCACAAACTTGTTCAGTCTGGTTTAATTAAGTGACGTACAGAATGTGTCAACTGGACAGAAAATTTGGATTGTAGTGAGTGGACAGCTGAACTGTGACACACAGAATGGTTCCACGCAGCTGTGTGAAATGGATTCGTATCACTGAGCTAAAACAACAAAAAAAACTTTTTTTATATATATTTTTTTAGATTTTTTTTTTTTAGTTTTTTTTTTTTTTTAACGTGACATGCAGAAACTATCGTAGAGCTAACTCACACCCTGCTGACGGTGGCTATTTTGACTGCGACCCAGACAAATGTCGCACAGAGATTTTTGGGATCAAGCTATATACGTGAGAGCAAAAGACCTTGTTGGATTAAGTGACATACAGAAAGTGTCACCTGGACAGAAAATACGGATTGTAGTGAGTGGACAGCTGAACTGTGACACACAGAATGGTTCCACGCAGCTGTGTGAAATGGATTTGTATCACTGAGCTAAAACAACAAAAAAACTATTTTTTTATATAATTTTTTTTTTATATTTTTTTTTAGTTTTGTTTTTTTTGAACGTGACGTGCAGAAACTATCGTAGAGCTAACTCACACCCTGCTGACGGTGGCTATTTTTACTGCGACACAGACAAATGTCGCACAGAGATTTTTGGGATCAAGCTATATAAGTGACAACAAAAGACCTGGTTGGATTAAGTGACGTACAGAAAGTGTCACCTGGACAGTATATATGGATTGGAGTGAGTCAGTGCTGAACTGTGACACACAGAATGGTTCCACACTGCTGTGTGCAATGGATTTGTATCACTGAGATATAACAATAAAAAAAAACAGGGTTATATATGGCGATAGCTGCACTACTAGTGCCAGCCAGCCAAGCCAGGAGACAAAAAAAAAATTTCTTGTAGCCCTTAGAAGGGCTGTTGGGTTCTTTGTGGGTGATTCCTGCCTAACAGAGAACTAAATTCAGGCCCTAACACTCTCCCTGAAACGCAGCAGCTCTGTCCCTAACGACATCCAGATGGCATCTGAGCCGAGCACCGCGGCCAGTCACTAGTATATTCCAGGGTCACCTGATCAGGCCAGCCAATCCCTGCTATCGACATGTAAGGGCCCCACGTGATGCTGGGTGTAACGCAGAGTCTCCTGGCTTGTGATTGGCTGAGTTTATAGGCGCCAAAAATGCACGATGCGGAAGTTGCCATTTCCTCGAGCATGGCGAGATACTCGTCCGAGCAGCGAGCACTTACGAGTACCGTAATTCTCGAACGAGCACCAAGCTCAGACGAATATGCTCGCTCATCTCTAATAACAACCTGAAGTATGAAAGCATCTTGTTATTTATCCCACATCAAGATTGATATAAAAAGCAATGTCTTCCTTGCTGTATTTGGTCACTTTAATGCCAAAGAACATGTACTGAGAAATCAATAAGTTATAAGGCTGCAAGAAAAAAGTAAGTGAACCCTTTAGAATTACCTTCATGTCTGCACTGATTGATTATTATGGCCTGATTATTATAGACAAACACAATCTGACTGAATACATAGCACACAGACAGTAAATCTTATTGGGCACATCCACAGTGCAGGGATGGAGAGAAAGTAAGTGGTCAAAACAATGGAAACTGCAGTTCAATGTTTCCAAATGTAAAATAATGCACTTGGGGAGAAGAAATCCTCTATCTGAGTATCGTATTGGCAGTTCTGTGCTAACAAAGACCTCAGAAGAGAAGGATTTGGGGGTAGTCATCTCTGACAGCCTCAAAATGAGTAACCAATGCAGCCAGGCGGTAGGGAAAGCAAATTGTATGCTTGGCTGCATAGCTAGAGGTATATAGAACAAGGGGGCACAATCTGAGGTTAGTTGGGGGAAAAATAAAGAACAACATTAGAAAATATTATTTCACTGAAAGAGTAGTAGAAGCTTGGAACAAACTTCCAGCAGAGGTGGTTGATAAATCCACAGTAACTGAATTCAAACATGCCTGGGATAAACATGTATCTATCCTAAGATAACAATAAAAGGATAATAAAAGGGCGACTAGATGGACCAGGTGGGCTTTTTCTCCCGTCAATCTTCTATGTTTCTATGTAACCTTTGAATTTAAGAACCTGTTCATCCTCCTTTAGCAGCATACATCTTAACCAATCCCTTCGGTCCGACTTGCAGGAAAAATTCAATCTGTACCAAAGTTGAATTTCCTTGCACTTAGTGGTAACGAATCACATTTTTTCTAAAATGTCTGCTGCATGTTTTAAAAAGAGGAAGATATAAGCCCAGGAATGAGGGATCACCCAAAATACCATGCAGACAGCCAATCAGCAACCTGCCAGCCCCTGTGATGTCAAAGCCCTACAACAAGCGTCCTCATGCCTGATCTCCACCATTTTACAGTGAACTTAGTGCAGGCAGAGACGTGACAGGCACTAGGGAAAGTGCTTAGGAAAGACTTCATTCATAAAAAAAAATATTGAGCAGTTCAGGGAAAGATTATTGATAGTGTTCAGAAAGGATAGGAAGGCATTATCTACACTATAGGGAGAGATCAGGGACCAATAGGAGAGTGTGAGGCCTGGGTAATAGGAGCTATTCTATTACACCTTGCTGTACTAATTGGGGATCCAAAGTGATCTATTACTACAGATTTTAGGAGGTTTGCATTCTTTGATGTATTAGTAATTCCAGTAATCCTTGCTTCTGTTATTGGGATGAAAGTGTGGTCTGATACAACCAGTTTTGGGGTGTATTTATATGATATATAAGTACATCTATTCACCCCTGCTCCTAGGGTGAAATTGCAGTTTGATACTATTGCTCTTTTCTCCTTGCAATTTCTTTTAATTTACAGAATGTTGGACAGATAGGGGACAGGCCCTTCTAAGGTAACAGGCAGTGGGCAAAATGTTTCTGGAGCAGGCACAAGTAACAACGGAAGAAGGGGGGGGTGGCAGCAGCTGTCGCAGCGACAGACCTGAGCTGCCAGTGTCATCTAGCTGTCCTTAAATAGTTGACTCGGTCTTCTACTTTGTCGCAAGTGACATCAAACACCCCCAGCCAGGAGTCGGTGGTTTCCTCTGACACAACGCTTAGTTAGCATGGTCCGGGAACAAGCTCTGTTCCCCCACCTGTCCTCAACCTGCCTCTGTTAGTTTCTGTTCCCTCAGCTTGAGAAGTATTGTATGCCACCGGCTCGTCTCCACTTCTCAGCGGGGACGAGATTCTATATGACATTCAGAAGCTGCCCAGCCAAGATCTTGATGAGATATCTGTTTCTTCCTCCGGTAGGCGGGCAAGAAGTGATCATGAACATGATCATCGGGAGCTGCTGTTGCAAGCAGTCAGGCACGTAGCCCTGAGACAGGTGAGGGTGACATCAGTGACATACAGACAGTACTGAATGATGATATAGCCAATCTCATGTGGTAGCCATGTGAAGAGGGGGCTTCATCATCATCAGGAGAAGAGGGTGGCAGCTTGCGCTTGAGAACCGCCAGCAAGGTGTTAGAATTGCCGTGAGTCAGCAGGGTGGTAGCAGTAGGAAGTCGGGAGCCAAACATTCCCGAGGTAGACTGCCCACTACGCATGAGCCTACCTATCCAGAAAGAAGTAGCGATGCAGGGGTTCGTGGAGGCAGTCAGCATAGAGTGTTGTGGGGAAATGCCATACACGGCGTTGTAACAATTTTTCATCAAGCCGCCAGAGGACATCAGCATGGCCATTTGCAGAATCTGTGGGCAGGGTGCCAATTTTGGCCCCACAGACCTGCATAAACACATGCAGTGTCACCATAAAGTGGCCTGGAGCTAATGTAGTGGTACAGCCTGAGGAAGCAACCGCTTCATCACCCAGTGGCCCTCACCCCTTTTCCGCAAGTTAAGGCTCCACAACCTCAGCAGAAGGGAGCGGTTTTTACTTCCCATCATCTACTGATCCTGATGCTCCTGCTCCTCGTCCTTCTACTCCCCGTCTGTCATTTAGTCAGCAATCGATCACAGAGGCGATTGCAAAAAGACAACAGTAGGCGAGCGCAGAAACTGAATGTGCTCCTGGCCAAGTTGCTGGTACTATATTCCCTCCCTTTCCATATGGTGGACTGTGCACCTTTGAGAGAACTGATGGCTTGTGCCGAGCTAAGGTGGAAAGTCCCAAGCCATCATTACTAGTGTTGATTGAGCACCGCAGTGTTCGAATGCTCGGGTCAAACACTAGGTGGTGCTCAAGTGCTCGACGGAGCACCCGAGCACAATGGAAGTCAATGGGAGAACCCGAGCACAAAACCAGGCACCTCCTGCTCTGAAGAGGGGAGGGTGTCTGGTTCATAGGGAAAAGTGAGAAAATGCATCTTGGACTACAAAGTCGCTGCTTTGAACGATGTTGTCCGAGTATTACGCCACTTATACGGAGTGACAAGAATACCCCCCCCCCCCAAAACCGAAGATAACATTGATTTTAGAGGAAATATTGTTAGGAAACATATATTTACTGGTATATAAAGCACAAGTGCTGCCAAAAATTACACGGATGAGGCACTCCGATACAACTGGTATATCACATAAAGGAGGGCCTCATTCACATTGTGCTATAATTGTGGGACTCATACACTCATAAAGCCTATGCACAGTGAAAGGGCTGCCAAAAATTACAAGGAACAGGCACTCCAGTACACAGATAATGTCGCCTTGTGAAAAGAGACCCATTTCTTCTGGCCACCTGCTTCAGACATTTTTTCGGATGCTGACACCAGCCTGATGCCACACACCTACTGCCATGTGCTTCTTCTGGCACCCACCATCTTGTGCTGTTACTGATACTGTTTTGTCCCACCTCACCACTCTAACTGGACCACTATGTGACTATGGACTAATATGACTCCTAATGTTGTTGCCACCCTCCCCACTCAATGACAGGGCCACTATTGTCCTTGTTTGGCCTTGTTGAGGTTATCATTTATTTTAACCTTCTTCTGATCTGTCAGGAAAAATGAGAAACACGACGGATCCTGTCTTTGGGGCATCCATAAGGCATGTATCACACTGTCCCTATTTTGTAGCAGGATATGCTCATGATTTGGAAGCAAAAAGCAGGAGTGGGTACAAAACACAGAAGACGTGCAAACTTTCCAATCACATGTCGTCTCTGTTTTGGATCCACTCCTGGTTTTTTAGGCCTTATCAATACTGATGGATTACTGACCAAATGCTGACCGAGTGAAGTTGGATGCTCAAAAGACAGGATCCATTTTTTTGGGGTTGTTCTTATGACGGATAAGAAGAAGGGAAAAATAAATAGTGACGTCAACACAAACTTACTGCTGACATCCTCTCCATTCTGTCAGGGGGACACTAAGCGTGTAACAGAACAGGTTCTGTAGAAATCTATCTAGAATCAGTGAATTGGTGTAAAAGGAGGGCACTCGTTCATGCTATATTAGGATCTTGGGCCTCTGCACGGTTCTTTATACCTGGCGCCAACATTGACCTGTAAGGCTGAGTTCACACACAAGTTATTTGGTCTGTTTTGGTAACTGACCAAACAAATGAAGTGTAAAGTGATTTTAAGGCCCCATTCACACGACTGTCGAGTGAATGGGGCCGTATCTATTCCACAATATTGCGGAATAGATGAGGCCCCATTCACCTCTGTTGAGCGGGGAGCCGCCGCATGGAGCTACCTCCGTGCCTCTGCTCCGATGAAGCATGTCCTATACTTGTCCGTACACACGGAAAAGTATAGGCATTTTGATTGGGGCCACCCGACGTGTGTTCCGAGCGTGCGGACAATAATGCGGACCCGCAAATATACGGTCGTGTGAATGGGGCCTAAGAGTGACGCCTGTCATATTGAATCACAGTACTGTTGTGACTCCCTATGCATGTTAATGCAAGGCACAGTGTTCTACACCACTATACAGGCTCTCTGCAGATTTTAATGTGATTCGTCATGAATACATTTTGGATCAAATCAAATCTTTTTGGGAAATACAGCAAACTGACCCCTGGTGACATGTGCAGATGTCCTCTAGTTTGTTGGTGGCTCCTTGTACTTCTTCAGTAGACATTACATATATGTGACTCGTTTCCTGGAAATAACCAGACACATTTCTGTTTTTCATTCTTCCAGCTTCACCGGTTCCTGGGAAACCAGAAGGATATTGCTGGAAATCCTCTCTTCTATGAAAACGGAGATTTCATCACTCAATACACCCTAGTGAATAAGCTCAGTTTACAGAATGGATCCTTTGCCTTAAATTATGTTGGATCTACAAAAACAGTACAAAATCTTCCTACATTTAATATCAAAGTGGAGAGGATCAAATGGAAGAACAGAACCAACAAGGTGAGATGGAGGCTGCTCTGAGTTAAAATAGGAGAAGGTGTAGAATGTATGAATGTGTCCACCACAGAGAAGTGAACTACTTCCTCTTTGGTAGCAACCACAGAAAAACATTGCTTCCATGCCATTCTAACAATCTTTCGATCAACTGTCCAGATGGCATTATTTTATAGCCCCATTGACGTGAATGGATCCGCATATGGGCCGCAAAAAATAACAACAAAAAAACAAACAAAAAAAAAATGGAACGGACCCGGGAAAAAAATATGTTTGTGTGCATGAGTCCTAAAAGAAAGAATGCGATAGGGTGAGGGTCTCTCTTGACCAGTAGCTGAAGCCTTCAGTCCAGCTCCCACCAGTCTATGTTTAGCCCTAGCTTCCTCCTGCTTATACCTTGATGTCTGTCTATGACCACTGACACCTCTACATTAATGGCTGTCGCCCCACATGGTTTTTCATCCTTAGCAGTCATAAGTGATCATACTTATGCGGTAGGCTGCAGACCTTCTCTGACCCCACCGGCAGCCTCCCGGGAGATTTCAACCTGAACATGCCTTGACATTGAACATTGAACACTGTACTTTCCTTGAAATGACACTTTGACCACTGGACCATTTCATTTCTGGTTGAATAGAAGAACTAGGGTTTAGATCGAAAGTTGAATGGGCACTCCAACAAGGTCTACCTTAGACCTGTGGAGAGTGAGGAGGGACAGTAGCTGTTCCATGGGTCAACATCCAAATAGCATTTCCTCCAAGTCAAGTTTTGCCATAGCTCTCATATACAGTGATCCCTCAACATACAATGGCCTCAGGATACAATATTGTTAACACACAATGGTCTTTTTTGACCCATCGTAAGTTGAAACCAGACTCAACATATAATGTCTCAGACTCAGATCCAACCAATCAAGGTCACTTCTCTGGTAAAATAACGGTATTACTTGCTAGTTATAAGCTACTCCTGACTATTATATGTGAGGACTTGTTTTATCTGTCTTAATTATCTGCTTATTTTTCTTAAATCTTCATTTTCTCTTATCTTGCATGACATTTTGAAGCTTTGGAATCGATTACTCAACTTACAATGGTTTCAATGGTCCTCCTGGAACCAATTAATATTGTATCTTGAAGGACCACTGTATTCTTTTATGCTGCTTTATTGATGCATTAAATACAATAAGGTCCAAACACAGTGGACATGCAGTATGAAGCAGAGCTCATATCTTATAAAGAAATATTTCAGTCAGGAAACAGACCTTCTTCAGCCACATAAGCCTGCAAAGTGTTACAAGAAATAAAACCAAACTCTAAATAAAATATAAGAACAATGCATATAGAGGTAACAGGTCAATGTTGCAATATTTCCTGGATAGTGTTCAAGGAACCAAAGCATCCAAAGTGGAATTCAATCTGAAGTTTAGGAAAAATTCTATTCGGCAGAAAACTGAATTTCCTTGCACTTCATGGTAACGACTCAGATTTTTCCTAAAATGGCTGCTGTACATGTTACAAAGTGAAAGTAAGAAGTCTGGGATCATGATATGACCAATAATGCTGAGCAGCTAGCCAAACAGAAGATAGCCATCCCCTGTGATGTCACAGACCTATAAAAAGCCTCATCTCGCATGGTCTCCTCCATATCACTGTGAGCTGAGGTAGAGACATGACAAGCAGTCATGCGCTAGGAACAGTTTTGCAGAAAACAGTAAAAAAAAATATTGGATAGTGAGAGCACAGGGACAGTGCAGGGAGATCGTACTGAGAGTTTTTGGAGACTGTAGGGAGAGCATAAGGAGAGCATAGGGAGACCGCAGGGACAGTGCAGGCTGAGTATTATCACCCTGTGCATCGTGTTCACCTGCTGCGATAATCATACTTAATCTGTTCTATTATACATACACTTACTTTGCATCATAATTAGTCTCAACAGGCGATCTAATATATTGTTTAATTTATCTTTTTCACCTACTGCACCTTTAATACTTAGTTACATAGTTACATTCCTGATTCAGTTACTGTACACTATGGCCAACAGACAGTTGCCAGGGCCCTCCAAAGGAACGGGCAGTGGAAAAATGTTGCAGTAGCTGGCTAAAGTAGCAGCAGAAAGGCTGGTGGTAGCAGCAGCCACAGCAAAGGGCCAGAGCTGCCACTGCCATCTAACGATCATGTTTGACCAACCATCTAGCTGTACTGGAATGGTTGACACACAGCCAGGAATCAGAACACTTAGATGGCATGGGATAGTAACAACCTCTGTGCCCTCTTCCCTCCTGCAACTGTCTCTTTCTTTTCCTGCTCCTTCTGCTCGAGAAGTAATGCATGCTGCTGGCTCTGCTTTGCTTTTCAGCGAGGACAAGCTTAGTGAGGACAAGCAGCAGCTACAGGCCAGCACAGACTTGGAAGAGAGATCCACTGTTTCCTCCCTGAGGCGTGCAACCAGCAATGATGACAGTCAGGTGGGAGCACATGTTGCAACTGGTCAGGAACGTGGCTATATGTCTGGTGAAAGTGACATATGTGACAGCTGTGGGTGATGATGTAGCCAATCACAGGTGGGAGTCGGGTGAAAAAGGGGCATCATCATCATCATCAGAGTGTGAGGGTGGCAGCAGGTCCATGAGACAGCAGCAGGGTGGTGGCTTGCCAATGAGCCAGCAGGGTGGAAGCAGTGGGAGAGTTGGAGCCAACTATGCCCGGGGTAGACCTTCTAATCAGGAGCCTAAATGTTAGGAAACAAGTAGCGGTGCACAGGTTTATAAAGGAAGCAGCTGGCAGTCAGAAAAGAGTGTTGGGGTAAAATGCCATACTCGGCAGTGTGGGAAATTTTTATCAAGTCACTGGAGGACATTAACATAGTGGAATGCAGGATATGTGAGCAGAAGGTGAAGCACGGTCAGGATGCTAATGTTTGCATCATGGCAGTACGTCAGCACATGCAGCATCACCATAAAATGACCTGGGAAAACTGTGGCGCTAATATAGTGGTACAGCCTAATGCAGCAACGGCTGCATATCTCAGCATCTACCTTCTACAGCAGTCAGGGACTCCTGAACCTCAGCAGACAGAAGCTGTCATACCTTCCATTTGTCTATTGCTCCTGATGCTCCTCCTCTTCCTACTCCTCATCACGTGTTTCGCTAGAAATCGATCACCAAGGCGATTGCAAAGAGACAACAGTATGTGTGCACCCATCCAACAACGCAGAAGCTGAGTACACCTGGCAAGGTGCTACAGTGCCTCCTTTTCCATATCGTGGACTCTGAATATTTCAGAGAACTGATGGCTTGTGCCAAGCCAAGGTGGAGAGTCCCAATCCGTATGTTTGGGGGATAGATCCCACACCGTGCAGGAGCTGTGGACGGGCATCAAAGAACAGACCATCGAGTGGTTGGTGCTGCTGAGCCTCAAGCCCGCCTAGTGGTGTGCGACAATGGGAGAAATCTCATAGCAGCTCTGGGCCTAGCCGGTTTAACACACATCTCTTTCCTGGCACATGGGATGAATTTGGTAGTGCAGAGGGTCCTGAGAAATTACCCCGATATGTCACAGCTGCTTCAGAAAGTGGGGGCCATCTGTGCACGCCTTCAGTGTTTTCACCCTGCTGTTGCTCATCTCTCTGTGCTGCAGTGTACCTTCTGCCTCATTTGTGACATACCCACAAGGTGGAACTCCACCTTGCACATGCTGGAGAGACTGTGTGAGCAGAAGCAGAATTTCAGCTACAGTTCGCATGCGTGAGTCGCTCTGCAGAACAGCACCACTTCACCACCAGAGGGTGGGCCTCCATGCGGGACTTGTGTGCCATGTTGTGCTGTTTAAAGTACTCCACCAACATGGCCAGCGCCGATGACGCCGTCCTCAGCGTTACTATCCCACTTCGGGCGTTGATGGATGCGGATGTGGCACAGGAGGAATAGGAGGAGGAACAGGGATCATTCCCACGGTTATGAGGCCAGTCTTCCACAGGTGGATCGGAGGGTGGGTTCCTGCACCAACAGCAGCCAGGTACACAACTGTCCAACCAGGGCACAGTATTGGAAGATGAGGAGGACAATGAGGAGGAGGATCTGCATTCACAGCAGGGTTGTAACAGCGGCTGCTGTGTGCTGCTGTTCTCCTGCCTACGTCCGCGTTCCTGGGTGCCATGTTCAGTGGTGATCTGCTGCCTGTGCCTCCCCATTCACCCCTGCAGTCCTGGGCTCTGTCCTTGCAGGTACTGTTTGTTCTGGAATCCACTCCACAGCTTCCCTTCAGCCCTAGCCATAGCATGCTTGCTGCCTCTTCCCTGCAGTTCTTCCTTAAAGGCCAGCGCATGCCACTTCCTGTGCTTTATGGGTTAGATCATGTGACCTCGCTGACCAATCCTAGTCCTCCTGCTTGTACATAAGTGGCTCAGCTCTCTTCGAAGATGTCTCAGTGTCAATGTCCTTGTGTCCTGCTTGTGTTCCCAGACTCCTCTACCCACTTGATCCCTGCCTGCTGGCAAAGAATCTCCTGTTGCTAACCCAGATTACCTGACCTATACCTATGCCACCTGCCCTGACTTCGCCGCTACCTCATCCTTCGGTCCTGCCTTGTTGCTCCTGGTAATGACTCGGCTGTCACGGACAGAAACACTGGGATAAGGTGCACCCTGACTTATCCCAAATCTGTCCCTGCCTACTTGCCTCACCCTAGGCTAAGAGTCCTAGGGGGACAACTGGACGACAATCCCTACACTGTATAAGTGAGGGATGGGGAACGGAAGGAACAAAGACAAACAAGTAACAAACAAACACAATACGAATAGTCAGCTAAGCAAGGTCAAACCGGGAGCGTACGTCAGGAGCCGAGGGATAAGCAGAATCAAGGTCGAGGTCACAAGCAAAAGGTCTGGATACACAGTAAGGTCACAAGTCAAAACGCACAGCACTGCAAAGAAAGTAACTTCAATAACAGGCAACTTGTAAAGGCAGTTGCCATCTTAAATAGCCCACCCAGGATCATGTGATGTGGCCAGCATCACATGACCTGAGGCGGAGCATGCTTCCAAAACAATATGCAAAGTAGCCATGTGGCGTGATCAGCACCACATGGCTAGAAACCCAAAAGAAAATTAACTGCTGAAGTGCTGGCTGACCAAACCAGCACTTCAATTCCCTACTGCTCGTCTCTAGGGGGACGGAGAGATCCGGCGGCACTGCATGGAGGTAACGCGTCGCTGGCCTCCCGTTACATCGGCCTTCTGACTAGCTCTGTACCTCTGGTACCTTGCTCAGGTATCTCCTGGCCTGCCTGGACCAGCTGCCTCGTGTGCCTATCCTTCTCAAGAGGTAGCGACCTGGTGTTCCCCATGGAAAATCTGGGTTATTGTGAAGAACGAGGGGTTCACTTAGAGAAGGCCCTTAGAGGAGGTAGGACACGAGGCACAGTGGGTTCACACCCACTGGTTCGTAAAAAGGGCGGTACCCAAATCAGCTCACCGGCATTTAGGGAGTGTTTCTGGGGGAATACAGAGGACACAGAACCAGTGAAGACAACTTGTCATTGTCTTTGGGCAGCCTTGCACACATGTGCTGCCACATGCTGCAGTGCCTGTGCAACGACCGCTGATTTGCCTCATTCTTACCAGTGCTGATTACCGGGTGGCCACCCTGCTGAATACCCACTACAAGGATAATGTGCCGCCCTTACTTCCTGGAGCTCAATCTGAAGATGCTTGAGTACAAGTGAACGCTGGTAGACATGCTACTGATGGAGTTCCCACCTGACAGCGGGGGCTCAATGGAAGCGCAAGTTGGAGGAAGTCGCTAACGCAGCTGGAGCCCTGTCAGCAACTCAGAAGGGAGGGTTAGCATGGCTGAAATGTGGAAAAGTTTTGTCAGCATGCCACAACATCTAGCACCACCACCTGATACAGAGCGTCTTAGCAGGAGGCAGCGTTTCAGCAACATGGTGGAAGAGTATGTGTCCACACGTCTGCACGTACTGACTGATGGGTCTGCCCCATTCAGCTTCTGGGTCTCCAAATTGGGCACATGGCCTGATCTTGCCCTTTAAGCCTTGGAGGTGCTGACCTGCCCTGCGGCCAGTGTATTGTCCGAACATGTGTTAGCATGCAAGAGGGGACGATCACAGCCAACGTGGACAAGCTCACATTCATTAAAATGAACCAGGCATGGATCCCACAGGACTTCTCCGTTCCTTGGTCAGAGTAGAGAGGTATTTTATGAACGCCACTTTTGCATTCGTCTAACTGTAGTAGGAGAGGAAATTCTTTTAATATATGGTGGACAAATACTACAGGAGAACCAATAACCCGAAAAGGTTGCGGTCTATTGCAGGCCCTCTCCATAAGCAAAGGGCCCCCATAAACCTTTTCCAGTCCCTCTGGTCCAGAAAGCACATGCAAGGGGCCGAAGCCAAAAGGCAACCCCCAGTTACCTCTATATGCATTATTCTTGATATTTGATTTTGGTTTTATTTCTTGTAACACTTTTGTCGGCACAGTAGACAGGATACACAGAGTGAGCCCTGATTGGAACCCAGCCTGCATTCCTTGCCTACTTGCAGTGCAAGCCCTAAGTGGCAAGTCTGCTTCTGGTTGACATTCCTTTTTCTACTAAGTGCAAGACAAACACACAGAGACAAAGAAACACAAAATGTGTACAATACTAAATCAGAAGATAGAGATTAGTCAGAATAGCCAAGCCAAAATCAGAACCAGATGGGAGTCACAGTACCAAATCACAGGGAATCAGAGAGTGGTCAAAGGCAAGCCGAGGTCAAAACAAATAACAATCCAATACACACAGAACGGGGCAGGGAGCACAGCAAGGGAATAAACCTTAGAGCTGCCAAGGGTGTATTGCCAGCATGGAATTAAAATAGAGCGCCAAATCCCTGGATCAGAACTTGATAGGCCCATGTACCCGGTGCCCCATTGGAACAGAACACAGCAGCCCAGACATAGGCAGGCTGAACAAATACTCAGCCTCCAATCATTTACTATTCAGAAATATGCCCATATTTGATGCCAGATCTAAAAAAGTGGGTGTTTATACCACACATTTTAGGTATAGAAAATGGTCTAAATGTAAGCCAGCAAGGAAGTTGTTTTATATTTAGACTGGTGGTGAATTTGCTGAAGTTATGTAGAGACCATCGCCTATTCATAACTTCGGCAGATCCACTGCCAGCTATAGGGGTTATTAAGAGTGGCGTCTAAAACACTGGTCTTAATAAATGACCCCCTAAATCTCCCCCAGTATTCATCCACTACTGAGAGAAACAGAGCACGCGCTCCATTCCTATGGATGCACTCACAATATCAGGGGGCATGGCTGGACAGGGATGCAGCCTGGCATTGCATCTGACGCAGCACAGCCACGGCGCACCCCCACACCAGAGCGCTGGAGACAGGACAGGTAAGCTGGTCAAAGCTTTACAAGTTCACATGGCTGGTGAAGGTCTATTTCCTGTCTAAAACGTACCTATATAAGATATTAGCAGAAGGACCCGGCTTCGCCTGGGTATATTTAATCTATTTCATTTAATATTTGTGTGTTTATCAACAGTGACCTCTATGGCACCCTGCCTCCTTAACAGTGACCTCCACAGTCCCTCATCCTTAACAATGACCCCCCTACAGTGCCACAGCACCTTAAAATGGGACCTCCACAGCAGCCCACCCCTTAACTTTGACCTTCACAGCAGTCTTCTTCTTTAACAGTGAGTTCCACAGCACCTCACCCCCTTGACAGTGACCTCCACAGGGGCCAGCCCACTTATCAGTGACCCTTACAGCACTCATCTCTTAACACTTAGATTAAGGTCCCCTTAACGCTTAGTGTTGTGCCGTCTAAGTGTGAGCTGCAGGCAGAAAGTCACCCTCCCTCCCACCACTGCAGCTGACAGAAGTTGATTTGATGATTGCTGATTAATTAGTAGAGATGAGCGAGTAGTGTTCGATCGAGCTGGTATTCGATCGAATACTACGATATTCGGCGTACTCGATTTAATTCGAGTATAACGGCGATGGCGCACTTAGAATTCGTTTCCCCTCCCACCTTCCCTGGCGCTCTTTTTCCACCAATCACCATGCAGGGGGGGTATGACAGGCACGCTGAGCACGCTGGCAGCGCGAAAACGGCGTCTACATGCATTGGCTGGAAAAACCATGTGACCTCGAATATTAAAAACTCAGCTCTTCCTGCTCGTACGCATATGCTGCGTGAACTTAGTCAGGGACAGAGGCTTGAGAAGGGAGAGACAGATTTTAGCTGTTGGACAGGCAGGAGCGTGATTAAAAGCCCTTATCAGGGCTACTACAGTGGACTTCAGTGATAGCTTACTACAATATAGACTTTACAGAGAACGGCTGCTGTATTCAGGGATAGCTGCTGGAGTAGGGACAGAGAGAGGCATTAGTGGTGTATTAGGTTCTCTGCTACATACCAAACTATATTTGGCACTACTGCTGTGTACCTTGAAAAATACAATATATAGGCCTTATAACTGGCAACTGTACTGTGCGTTCTCTTGCAAAGTAATTTCTCATAACTGGTGTTCATACACACCGTCTGATCACTTAGTACACGGCTGTGTACCTTGAAAAATACAATATAATAGGCCTTAACTGGCAACTGTACTGTGCGTTCTCTTGCCAAAGTAATTTCTCATAACTGGTGTTCATACACACCGTCTGATCACTTAGTACACGGCTGTGTACCTTGAAAAATACAATATATAGGCCTTATAACTGGCAACTGTACTGTGTGTTCTCTTGCAAAGTAATTTCTCATAACTGTTGTTCATACACACCGTTGATCACTTAGAACACGGCTGTGTACCTTGAAAAATACAATATATAGGCCTTAACTGGCAACTGTACTGTGGCGTTCTCTTGCCAAAGTAATTTCTCATAACTGGTGTTCATACACACCGTCTGATCACTTAGTACACGGCTGTGTACCTTGAAAAATACAATATATAGGCCTTAACTGGCAACTGTACTGTGCGTTCTCTTGCAAAGTAATTTCTCATAACTGGTGTTCATACACACCGTCTGATCACTTAGTACACGGCTGTGTACCTTGAAAAATACAATATATATAGGCCTTAACTGGCAACTGTACTGTGCGTTCTCTTGCAAAGTAATTTCTCATAACTGGTGTTCATACACACCGTCTGATCACTTAGTACACGGCTGTGTACCTTGAAAAATACAATATATAGGCCTTAAACTGGCAACTGTACTGTGCGTTCTCTTGCAAAGTAATTTCTCATAACTGGTGTTCATACACACCGTCTGATCACTTAGTACACGGCTGTGTACCTTGAAAAATACAATATATAGGCCTTAACTGGCAACTGTACTGTGCGTTCTCTTGCAAAGTAATTTCTCATAACTGGTGTTCATACACACCGTCTGATCACTTAGTACACGGCTGTGTACCTTGAAAAATACAATATATAGGCCTTAAACTGGCAACTGTACTGTGCGTTCTCTTGCAAAGTAATTTCTCATAACTGGTGTTCATACACACCGTCTGATCACTTAGTACACGGCTGTGTACCTTGAAAAATACAATATATAGGCCTTAACTGGCAACTGTACTGTGCGTTCTCTTGCAAAGTAATTTCTCATAACTGGTGTTCATACACACCGTCTGATCACTTAGTACACGGCTGTGTACCTTGAAAAATACAATATATAGGCCTTAACTGGCAACTGTACTGTGCGTTCTCTTGCAAAGTAATTTCTCATAACTGGTGTTCATACACACCGTCTGATCACTTAGTACACGGCTGTGTACCTTGAAAAATACAATATATAGGCCTTAACTGGCAACTGTACTGTGCGTTCTCTTGCAAAGTAATTTCTCATAACTGGTGTTCATACACACCGTCTGATCACTTAGTACACGGCTGTGTACCTTGAAAAATACAATATATAGGCCTTAACTGGCAACTGTACTGTGCGTTCTCTTGCAAAGTAATTTCTCATAACTGTTGTTCATACACACCGTCTGATCACTTAGTACACGGCTGTGTACCTTGAAAAATACAATATATAGGCCTTAACTGGCAACTGTACTGTGCGTTCTCTTGCAAAGTAATTTCTCATAACTGTTGTTCATACACACCGTCTGATCACTTAGTACACGGCTGTGTACCTTGAAAAATACAATATATAGGCCTTATAACTGGCAACTGTACTGTGCGTTCTCTTGCAAAGTAATTTCTCATAACTGTTGTTCATACACACCGTCTGATCACTTAGTACACGGCTGTGTACCTTGAAAAATACAATATATAGGCCTTAACTGGCAACTGTACTGTGCGTTCTCTTGCAAAGTAATTTCTCATAACTGGTGTTCATACACACCGTCTGATCACTTAGTACACGGCTGTGTACCTTGAAAAATACAATATATATAGGCCTTAACTGGCAACTGTACTGTGCGTTCTCTTGCAAAGTAATTTCTCATAACTGTTGTTCATACACACCGTCTGATCACTTAGTACACGGCTGTGTACCTTGAAAAATACAATATATAGGCCTTAACTGGCAACTGTACTGTGCGTTCTCTTGCAAAGTAATTTCTCATAACTGTTGTTCATACACACCGTCTGATCACTTAGTACACGGCTGTGTAC
>ONZH01029117.1:0-15010 GCA_900303285.1 Rhinella marina
TTTTATGACTGACTGTCTGACCGTGTGAAGGATTTGGTTAGCCCATGCTGAACCTAAAACACTTGACGAAGCTATGACCCTGGCCGTCCGGGCAGATAGATGTCTAAGATCCAGGCGACCTCCTCGGTGTCTCCTGCTCCTAGCCGATCCTCAATCGTCCCAGCCAATCCGGACCGGAACCGATGGAACTCGCAGTATTACGCCTAAGCAGAGAAGGGAACTTCGTACGAGGAATCATTTGTGCTTCTACTGCGAGTCCGGATCATCTGCTGAATTCCTGTCCGAAGAAAACTTCAGCAGGAAAACTTTCCGCTCCTAACAGTTATCGGGGGACTGTCTAGAGCTCAGGTACTCCTTAATGTTTTAGAATTTTCCCTGCACCGTCTCTTTCCAGTCAGCCTCACGTGTTGGAACAGCTTTCTTGATTCTGGTTCAGCGCCAACTTTAATTGATTTTGAATTTGTTTCCCAATTGTGCCTTCTTTGATTCCCCTGTCCCCTCCTATCCAGGTGTCTAGTGCGATATGACCCTCTGCATGCGGTTTCGTCAAATTCGTACTCCTGAGATAAGATTGGTGGTGGGTGCACTACATATTGAGTATTGTTCTTTCATTGTAATGAAAAATTTGTCTGTGAACATTATTCTGGGTCTTCCTTGGCTTCAGCTGCACAATCCGGTTATTGATTGGGTGGGTCAGGAACTCTCTTCAATACCTCATTCATTGGAAGGGTTTCGGTCCTGAGGATAGATCTTGGGTCCCTGCTAGGGATGTTCATGCTCCACGATTGGTTAAATCTTTTCATCGGGACTATCCGTCTAAACTATCCTTAGGGTCTAAGGGTCCGGAGGCCCCTCGTGGAGGGGGGGGGTACTGTCAGGTCTGGTCACCGGAGAACATAGGTTTTCTATTTTTGCTTGGTATTCTGAGTTTTTGTGTGTTTCTGTTTAGTGCCTACGCCTTGCCTTTAACCATGTTCACACTGTGGAGTTGTTTTGGAGCCAACGCCCTATCTTCATGTTTCTGTTTGTCTACTTAGGGTTAATACTCAGGTGCTGGGCTGAGTGGCTTCTCAGAATCTGGTCCATTCAGAACCTGGGGGTGGGATATCTTCCTGCATAAATACCTGCTTTCTTCTCTGGTCTTTGCTGGTTTTTGCAAATCCTTGCTATTCCTGCTTGTGCGTTTGTATAGTGTGTATCCTGTCTGCTTATATTTGACCCTTGGCTCGTATCTGACTACTCTACCGTCCTTCCGATTTTGTACTTATGTTATCTCTGGTTTTCTGACGCGGCTAGTTGACTATTCTTCAGTGTTTTGTTCGTCTCTGTTTGTTGTCCCTTTTCCCTGCACCTAGTTAGTGTAATTGCAGTCCTCGTGGTTGTCGCCGTGTCGCCTAGGACACGGAGGCAATTAGGCAGGGACAGGGGTTGGGGAGAGCTCAGGGATCACATCCCCCTTATCTGTGTACCCCAACCTTGATACTAATATCCATTTGATTCATTCTTAAATATATATTATAAAATAGATTCTACTGTACTTAAAGGGATTGGGTCATCTCATACATTGGGGCATATCGCTAGCACTTACCTTTTTTTGTCAGTCCCATAGAAATGAATGGAGGGTGGCCGCACATCCTTGGTGCAACCTCCTTCACTTTGTGGGCTCATTTCTAAAGATGGGTGCGGGTTCCAGAGGTGGGACCCGCGCCTATCAAACATTTGGGGCATGTCTTTTGATATGCCCCTAATGTATGAAATGATTCCACCCCTTTAAAGGGGTTGTCCAAGTTATTTTTTTGTTCTTTATATGTTTCTAACTTGTCAGGTATAACAACTTTCCCATATACTTTGTGTTTCTAAAAGCTGCTGGTTTCTCAGAGTTGACTGAGGGTCACTCAGAGTTCAGATAAGAGTCTGTACACGAGACGTCACTGGCCACGCCCCCTTTCTTTGCCGGGCTCCTGCTATCTGCTCTCTTCCTGGATTCCTTCAGATAAAACATTAACCCCTTCAGCCAGAACACACTGAGGGCTCAAGGCTTTATAACAAATAGTAGCTACAGCAGTGAGAGGAGACAAATGCTGGGCAAGGAGCTATAGAGGAATTGTACAAGAACAGGTAGGGAGAATTTCCTGTGTGTATCAGCAGTGTCATTGTACACCTGGGACTTGTAGTCCTACACAAACAAGATGCTGCTGAGTATCCCAGCAGGCAGACATGTACTCACAGCACTTATATTCACTGCCTTTGCAGAGAAGGGGGGGGGAGGGGCTGAGATTGTTGTTATTGCATGTAAACAAAGGCCAGAAGAGAACCAGGGAAATGAGGAAATATAGATTTTTTTTTGCCTAAAACTTGCTGAACTTAGTTATATATTGCTGCCCATCAGATTTATAGTGCTATATTTTTTTCCATAACTTGGACAACCCCTTTAAGAGAACATTATGCTTATGCTTAAGATGGTTAGCAACAAGAAAGAACTGTGACCCAGCCAACCGTCCAATGCCAGGACACTTCAAGAAGGCAGAAGATAAGGAAGCACATCTGATCTCCACAGGCCCATCTCCAGTATTGATTGTTTGCATTGTGATTGGCTCTTTTACAATATTTAATACTATAAAAGCCCTTTTACATGGACCACTGTCCAGGCAATTATCAGGAAGGAACCAAAAGATTACGATAATTGTCTGATCATGGGTGGAGTTGATAGGTGCATTTACATGTGCCAGTCATCCCATATAGATTCCCTGTACGCTGTCAGTACAGAGTGACGTGCTGCCTGACAACAATGATTTTATGTGCTGCAAGATGTGATCGCCTGTTGAAGTAGCATTTGCTCAGCAGGCAGTTGTGGCCATGCCATCAGCTGTGGGAGCCAGCTTTACCATAGAGCTAGGCTCCCACTGCAATGGCCAAGACCTGGGTGTGCCAGGTACGAAAGTCTGTCTATAGATCTCACCTCTGGGATGGAGAGCATGCCGTGCATGTGCATCGTCCTCTCTGTTCCCTGATATGGGGCTTCTGAAAATAGCCGAGGGCACACGCCCAACCCCGTCAATCAAACAGCGAAGGGAAACTATTGAGCAGCGGGAACGTCCCTGGTCAATAACGCTGATGAACCAATCAGTTCTCTGCATTTCTATGATGTATTTCCTGTACATTGATGTGAACTCACTGTTTTCTTTTTCCTGTCTATGCCATCCACCATGTAAGGTGACCTTCAGTTATTACATGCATGTTCCAATAAACCCAGTTCCTGTTACTCCACAATGTCTGATCTAAACTGACTCTGCTGCACCCAGCAACCATACTCTGCAACATAAATTACCCAGTGGGCGGATGCCCATACGGCCACCCAAGCCTTCCTCTTTGCTGCTGGCCAGGTACATAATAACCTCTCAGCAGTAATTAATCCTGTGAGACTCAGAAACTCATGTACCCCACCAGCGACTGCACATGCACTCTGAATTCAGCTGCTGTGGCCAACATCTCACTTCCTAAGCCTCCTACTCCATATCTAAATCAGAGATAACTGGAGGAGGACAGGAAATGGCGTCTAATGATGGCCACAGCAGAAGGCCAGCTTTTGGGGCAGTATATTGTGCTGCTCTGTGGTATATGTTTCTGCTGGGACAGTATTTTGCACTATGGTATTGCTGGCCCTGCCTATCTGTGTTGCCCTGCCTTCTGTCAATTTGGACACCCGCACAACATGGGGCCACTTTTAGTTTTGTTTTTCCAGGGCCACTTTGAGTTCCCAGTCCATCCCTGTAGAGGGATGCAGCACTGTAGAAAGTTTTTGGATAAATTTAAATTGAATCCTGTACTGTATGGGACATCAGTGCAATGACTGGCAAAGGGTGGAGTCATCGGTGTACTGGTTGGATAGATTAGTCTGGCTGCTGCATTCAAGATAGATTGAAGCATTTACAGGAAAAATCTGTCCAGTCTGGAACACTACAATTGAACTTATTCGGCAACACTTCAAACCTTAAGGTCACCAGTCCATAATAATAGCTCCTCAGTAGTCCCAACAAAGCAGTCTTGTTTTACGACCAAGACCAAACTCAGATCTATCCTCTACCAGGTTAGGGCACAGTACTGCTTACCCTTCCCTGGCTTCTTCCTAGCAGCCATAGTAGACCACACCAGAGCTAACCTTACCCAGGCTGACCACATCACTGTTTCAGCAATGGCCCACCATTCATTCATGGCCAGCCTCCTTAGCTTATGCTTCAGAATTGGTCACTGTGTTATTTCACAGTCTGCTCCAAAACTTGGCTTTGCTCAGTGAAGCAGCCCTACGGCTCCCCTCCAGAGACTTGTACAAGCGCACCAAGTGAACCTCTGCACTGCTTCTCCTCAGGCCCCCTGGCCTCCAGCAGACCATGGGGTGTAGTGGATATTGTTGAATGAAAGAATTAGATTCTAAGAAATAATTTTGAAGGGTCACATGAGTGACGAAGAGTTAGATTAGGATATTTGATAGGCCACCCTGAAAAGTGTGTTTTCAAGGAGCGCCTAAAACTATGGGTGTTTGGAGTTAACCTGATTGAAGTACTGCATTCCAGAGACCTGGTACAGTTTGGGAGAAGCCTTGGTGATGGGAGTGAGAGGTTCAAATTATGGTGGATGTTAGTAGTAAATTATTGACAGACTGAAGAGCACAGGTAGAGTTTCAGACAGATGATGTAGGAGGGCAGAGGTGGATTGGCCATAGACCTTACAGGGAAATTTCCTGGTGGGTCGGTGGAGAAATTTTGTTTTTATTTCTCCCCTCCCAGTGGAACCTGTGAAGAGAGCTATACTTACCTGATCCACAACACTGTGTTCAGACTCTATGGTTCCCAGGCTCTCTTCCTTAGAGAAGTCCCTTTCTGGTCCCTGCCAATAACAGCCAATGACTTGCCTCAGTGGTGACATCTCCCCACACGTGCAACACTGTAGACAATAACTAGATTCAGCAGTGACATGTCCCCAAGCGGCACATGACATAGTAGACATGCTACTCCATCCATTTAAGACAGCTTGGAAGTCACTGAGCCTGAAAAAGGCTACATGGAGCTACTTTCACAGGTTCCGCTGGGTAGGGGTGGAATAAGTAAAAAAATACAAGGCTGACACCGGCGCTTGTAATCACCTCTCCCTTTTCGTACTGGCTGCAGTCTCTGCGGTGTTACTACACATCCACCGCTAGTAAGGAATCAGCCCCTAGATAATTAAACAGACCGCGCACTATACTGCAAAATAAATCGTCATACGTATCCAATTCCAACCAATAACCAAAGTAAAACAAGACCACGCCAGGCTGCACAAGTTACCTTATGAAGCAGTGAACCTGATTCCACCTTGGAATCCCGTATCACTCGATGGCTGACTGGCTGAATGGGAGTATTATATTCGTTGATCGCGCTCCGGCCGGTAGCGCGATCACACTGCTGCGAGCGTTCATGGTTCGCGCTCACAACGGAGCAGCAGGTGATGTCACCGCTTAGCTACGGGTACTCAGAGGGACCCGAATACCATCCAACGCGTTTCGGACAATAGCGTTGTCCTTCCTCAGGGAAAATAGCTATTTTCCATGAGAAACATGCCAAGAGAAGAAAGAGAACAGGGAAGCTATTGTACAGTTCTGGTCTAGCACTGAATGTAAGAAAAGGTGGACCAGAAATCTGGCCACAGGAGAAGCAGTAGGGGGTTTTACTAGAGAAGAAAATGTAATGCCCATAAAAAGCGTAACAATATTTATATTGCAGTTATATAAGCAGTCTCACAATATTAATTGGTTCTGGGACAACCATTGTATGTTGAAACCATTGTAACTTGAGTCTATAATTCTATGGAAAACCAGTAATTGGTTCCAAAGTCTAAAAAGTAATCTCAGAATAATACAAATAAGCTGATAACCAAGACATAAAGCAAGTCCTTAAGTAAAACAGACATGAATAGATGCTGGAAGCCTTAAATAACTTTCTATGGTGAGGGCAAGAGCTTCTTCAGGGTCTTGCATAGTAAATACATGTACCAGAAAAATAAAATGGAGTCACCGCTGAACTGGTGCCCAAAGGAACAGCTTATCCTGACACAGACAGGAGGCAGTACAGACTATTTAGTACCACAGGGGAGCTACTAGACAACAAATAAAAGTGTTTTACTAGTGCAATGGCCATGTTGATTCGTTGGATCTGAATCTGAAACATTGTATGTTGAGTCCACTTTCAACCTATGATGGCTAAGAAAAGACCATTGTAGGCTGAAAATATTTCAGGATAGGTCATTAATATCTGATGAGTGGGGGCCCTAAAACCGGCATCCCTGCCGATCAGCTATTTAAAGAGATTGCAGTGCTCCAGTGAGAGCTTTGACCTCCTCCCAGCTCACCAAGCACAGCACTGTACATTGTATAGCCGCTTTGCTTGGTATTACTACTCAGGCCCATTAACTTGAATCCCACCTAGGCCATTTGAACGATGTGCAGTGATGTCACTGGCCTAGGAAGAGGCTGTGATGCTCTGCGAGCACTGTGGTCTCTTCAAACAGAAGACCCTCATTGATCAGATATTGATCACCTATCCTGAGGACAGGCAATCAGTAAAAAAAAATTCAGAACAACCCCTTTAATTGTATCTTTTAAAGAGGTATTCAGATTTTAATGGTTACATTTATTTGCTTAGAAAATAAGCAGATTTTCTAATATATATGTATTAACATTCTTCTCTCAGTATGTGTGTATTCTTCTCTTTTCTGTATGTGTTATGTTTGTAATTTTTTTTTACAATTCACTTTATTATCAACATGAAAAAAATTCACCTAGAGATGGGTGGCCGTTTTATAACATCATCTACAGACAGACAGCCATATAGTTCCTCATAGTAATGTAGTGACTGCAATGACCATAATAAAAATCATGATTCCACCATTAGTCCTATTTTCACCTGAATGTGTGCTATGACTTGACCTCGCACATGCATGTCATGAAACACTGCTGCTTATTGAATATGAGGGATTATATGTAGAGATGAGCGAACGTGCTCGTTACGAGCACTGTAACGCTCGGCTCCGCTGCGAACGAATGCCCGCAGGCATTGCGGATCCGTCCTCAGCTGCATGTAAGTCAATGGGGACGAATCCATTTGGTATGAGTGTCATACCAAATGGATCCGTCCCCATTGACTTACATGCAGCTGAGGACGGATCTGCAATGCCTGCGGGCATTCGTTCGCAGGGGAGCCAAGCGCTACAGTGCTCGTAACGAGCACGTTCGCTCATCTCTAATTATATGATGTGAAGAATGTCACATGACTGCTGCCATGTTTCAGTTAGGCCATTGATACATTACATAGGACTGATGCATGGGATATACCATTCTACTGCATTTAAGGGTCAACTGCCTGATTAGAAAGGTATGTATGCAAAATTTAAATCCATGTGTATTAAAAGACTTGTATCCTCTATGACTTCCTATTCCTTCCTAGATAGACAAATAAAAACAATAAAAACTGGAATACCCCTTTAAGTTGTTGAGCAAAGAACATGTCAGACCAGTTAGCAACTAGAAGTTAGTGGAATATACTATATTGTACATTCTAGGGGGGTATTAATATTTGTAAGAAATCATTTTCATTAAGAAACACTGGTGAAATTAAAGGCAGTTCTCCTCACATAGTACAATGTATAATTATCACGATTAGTAGCAAATACGTCCAAAAATATTTCTACATTTGTAGGTGCTCTATCAATAAGAGGAGAACACACCCCTCAGCAAGTACAGTGGTTCTGTCCAGTGAGCAATGACATCACAAACTGTCTCTATGATGTAACATTCCAAATGTTCTATCTCTAAGGGAACAACAACCCACTACCACATCGCTTCATCTTCACACCACAACACTGTAAGAAGCCAGGCGGTAAGTTCATTGCTAGGGTACTAAAACAGGGGCTGTATTACATTTGTGACAAGAGGACCTAATCCTGGTCACTTAATGGGGGCATGGGGTAAATGTAGTTGTGGCGTCATCCCCTTCCTCTAAGTTTCGCCAACTTTTTTTTTTAATTGGCAAGAGTGGAGTAAAACGTTAAAAAAATTACAAAATTGTGACTTTTTTACACCAAAAAACATTTGTAAAGCCTTTGTAACTGGCTTTTAATTATTTGCTAGCCATAAACTGTGAAGCTTGTGCTGTTATTGATGAGGAATTTTGCACTTAGATTGAAGATTCTTATTGAATCCCTTTTCCTGGATGGGATTTATTGGTGTTTGGTTTAACAATCCGCTTTCAAGCTTCCTAAAACCTAGTGGTTGTGATAGGACTGATTTTACTGCTCTTATTTACTTGTAAATTATTAATATGTTGTATTTCTCTTTGCAGTAAAGCCGTGGATAGGTCCATTTCATGGGAAGGATGATATCACAGCTACAGAGATTGACCGTCTGATAGCCCAGCTCGACTGCCTACCTCTCCTGAAGACCCCTCAGCTTTTTGAGAGTTGGGTGGAGGACATCGTCTCTGGAAAGAGGGTCCCATAGATACACCCCAGCAGTTTGAGCGTCACTCCTATAACAACCATTGCTCATGGCGTGGTTACAGCGGGGAGGTCCTTGTGTTGGGATGCACCTCTGGACAGCTGTCATCATCCTATTAGTTAGATAGTGTGTGTTTGTGTACGTATGTGCTTCTGTCTTTGTGTGTATTTGAGTGTGGTTGCTTGTGTGTGTACGCGTGTGTGTGTATGTGTGTGTTTGCTTGTGTGTGCATTTTTGTGTATGTGTGTTTGCTTGTGTGTGTATGTTCGTGTAAGTTTGTATGTGTGTTTGCATGTGTATGTATTTGTGTGTGCGTGTTTGTGTATGTGTTTGTGTGTGTATGCGTACATGTGTGTATGTATTGGCGAATAAGCCAATAATAATGCGAGAATGTTTAGATGAAATGGCTACTAAAAGGCAGCCATGAACGGATGCCTAACATCCCATGATCTCTGCAGCTTATCTGTAGACTTCATGAAGTAGGGGCTGTCTGAGGGGCCATTTTTGGGTAGGTAGATCAGATAGTTAGCAAATAAATGGGAAATATATATATACACATATGTATGAAAATGTACTTAAAAGGATTGTGTCATCTTATACATTCGGGGCATATCGACAGCACTCTGCTATTTTTGTCAGTTCCATAGAAATGAATGTAGGGTGGCCGCACATCCTTGGTGCGACCGCCTTCACTTTGTGGGCTCATTTCTAAAGATAGGTGCGGGTTCCAGAGGTGGGACCCGCACCTATTAAACATTTGGGGCATGTCTTAGAGATATGCCCCCAATGTATGAAATGATTCAACCCCTTTAAGAGAACATTATGCTTATGCTAATAAGGTGGTTTCAACAAGAAAGAACTGTGATCCAGCCAACCATCAATGCCAGGACACTTCAAGAAGGCAGAAGATAAGGAAGCACATCTGATCTCCACAGGTCCATCTCCAGTATTGACTGCTCGCATTGTGATTGGCTCTTTTACAATATTTAATACTATAAAAACCTTTTACATGGACCAATGTCCAGGCAATTATCAGGAACGAACCAAAAGATTCTGATAATTGTCTGATCATGGGTGGAAGTGATAGGTGTATTTACATGTGCCAGTCATCTCCATACAGATTCCCTGCTGCCTGCCAACAATGATTTTATGTGCTGCATAAAAGATGTGATCGCCTGTTGAAGTAGCATTTGCTCAGCAGGTAGTTGTGGCCATGCCATAAGCTATGGGAACCAGCTTTAACATAGAGCTAGGCTCCCACTGCAATGGCCAAGACCTGGGTGTGCCAGGTTCGAAAGTCTATCTATAGATCCCACCTCCAGGACCCAGTCCAATCTGAAGAACAAGGCCCCAACATGAAAGAAGAGCATGCCGTGGATGTGCATTGTCCTCTCTGTTCCCTGATATGGGGCTTCTGAAAATAGCCGAAGGCACACAACTCCGTCAATCAAGTGCAAGAGGAACCTCTTGAGCAGCGGGGACGTCCATAGTCAAGAACTCTGATGAACCAATCTATTTGCTCATCTCTAATTAGAACCTAATAATTAATACACACAACCACTTTTATGCAACTTTGCAGCAAACAGTGGTTACATGAAAAACTAGATGAAAATTCAAATTTGCTAATAAAATATACCCGGCAGAAAATTGTTAAATCTGAAGTGTTCGTTCATACATACCACACATGTTTAGATTTAAGATCGGGTATGGACAGGAGAGTAAAATGTAAACCTTGTTCCTGTTCGCTTTTAGTATTTTTGGTGCGATATACAATGCATTTGGAAAGTCATCAGTCCCTTTCACTTTTTTCACATTTTGTTATGCAAACCTGGCACAAATGTCATGAAACTTCTCGTGTCTCTAAAGGTGGATTTAGACAGGATGATTCTGCAGCCGATTTTCATGAAGGAAGCGTTCCCGTCAGCCACTCGCTCAGTGAAGGCAACCACTGCATTTATGTACATGCAGCAATTTCCTTCACCATATGAGGATGAGGGAACACTATTGCGATCCCTCATCCTCATATAGAATCATGGTTTATGAGCAGCAGATCGTTGTTTACACCACATGATCTGCTGCCCAGAAACTATTATTGGTGGTGACTGAATGAAAGACATGATCAGCCGTTGAACAAGCGTTTTACTTGTTCATCAGGTGATTAGCGGCAAATTTACATGGGCAAATTGTCAGGAACGACCGTTCGCAGGAACAGTTGTTACCCATAATCTGGACGATTATTGGCTTGTGTAAATGCAGCTTAACCCATAGACTCCCAGCGACGTACATGTACGGCCCAAAAAGCTGGGACACAAGTCCCAGCGCAGTACATGTACGGCGCTGTGTACTCCCGGTCCCTGAGCGAAATCGCTCGGCGACCGGGGTACGATGGCTGCTCTGCACGGCAGGCAGCCATCTTACCTTAGCACCCAGGGGGGTTTTACCGCCCCCCTGCAGCCCTGATCGCTGCGATTGGTCGGTTTCTGCAGACCGGCCAATCGCAGTTCCGGATGGCTTTCATCCATTCACGGAGCTGCAGGGGATGTTGTCCGGCTGTGATTGGTACTGAAAAGGTCAGCACCAGTCAGATCCGAGGTGAAGCAGGGGACAGCAGTGTTTGGCTGAACTTTCCATTCTAGCTCGTGACTGCATGCAGGGATGTTCTGTGCTTCTCTGTGCTGCTGGTTGGCCTGCTGGGACTTGTGGTTCTTCACCACAGCTTTACCAGTGCTGAAAAGAAAAAGAAAGAAGAAAAGAAGAAGAAAAGAAGAAAAGAAGAAGAAAAGAAGAAAAAAAGAAGAAAAGAAGAAAAGTTACAGACCTAATCCATCCCTGTCCCTTCCCGCCCCACCCCCACCCCCATCCCAACACCCCTCCACGGACGGATTTTGGTCTGTGCTTTTTTTTTTTTACAATTTTACAGCTCTGCACCACTTTTTCTGCGTGCGAGCTGTGTCCGCCTAGTGCTTTTCAGTGCACACCTGCCTGATCAGCACCTGCAGTTTATTGTTTGGGCTTTTTTTGGCCATTTTTCCTTTTTTTATAGATAGGGTTTTATATAAATATATATAGAGCTCCATATCTCTCTCTCTCTCTCTCTATATATATATATATAATATATATATATATATATAGAGAGAGAGAGAGAGAGAGATTTTTAGCCAGTGTTCAGTTTTTTTTATACTGTAGTGAATTTTTTTACTACAGTATTTGCACGCACACACGTTTTGTGTGCATGCGTGCGTGCGGCGTTAGCACATTTTTTGAAACTCTAGGTAGTGTCAGTCAGATATATATCATATATATATATATATATATATATATAAATCCATATATATACATATATATATATATATATATATATATAAATTTCAGTTAGTGTCAGTGTAGGTTTTTGCACGAACGCACTGTATCTGCGTACGTGCAGTTTGCAGAGGACTGTAGCAAATTTTTTCACTACAGTTTCTGCACTCACACACCATCTGTGTGCGTGCGTGCTGTAAAAGCAGCATCTACATATTTTTGAGGGTTTTTTTTACATATATTGTGTGAAAAAAAAAACACAGTTAGTGGTAGTAAGATAAATTTCAGTTAGTGTCAGTTTAGGTTTCTGCACGAACCTAACGTATCTGCGTACGTGCAGTCTGCAGAGGACTGTAGCGAACTTTTTCACTACAGTTTCTGCACTCACTGTGTGCGTGCGTGCTGTAAAAGCAGCATCTGCATTTTTTTTATTTTTTTTTACATATCTGTGAAAAAAAAACTGCAGTTAGTGGTAGTTAGATTTTAGTTAGTGTCAGTTTAGAAATTTGTACGAACGCACCATCTGCGTACGTGGATTATGCAAGCACTGAGCACCGATCAGTAGTGTCCATTACTGATCGCGTCTGCTCTTTTTTTTTTTTCTTTTTTCTTTTGTGCGGTAAATACTTTTTTCTGCAACAAAGACTTTTTTTTTTTAACAGAAGGCTTTTAATACCAAAAAGACCTTTTTTTTTAATTCCCCCCTCCCCCCTTTTTTTTTTTATATCTAAGTCAATACAGTAAAAAACACCTTCACGTGTAAAACCACTACATACACACCCCTCACACTAAATATAGTTTTACACGTTTCACCCATCACACCCCAATAAAACAAAAATGTCCAATTCATCCCAACTAGTGTACTCGGCAGAAGAGGCATACGTTATCCTTGCCTCTGATACCGAGTTGGCCACTGAAGGAGAAGAGGACGCCACTTTCCTCTACTCCTCCACCCCCTCATCATCGTCATCATCCACTGATGAGGGACCCTCTAGGAGGCGCCCCAGAATGACAGCTGAGGCAGCCCCCCAGAGTGAACTCTTATGGACCCCACTCCCCTGAGAATTATCAGCCCCAAATTCCGGATTTTGATGCCAGACCCGGAATTCAGATAGACTGTGCAGGGTTCACAGAAATTGATTTTTTCAAAATCTTTTTCTCTGATGATTTAATTAATTTGATGGTAACCCAAACAAATTTACACGCCCAGCAATATATTTCCCAGAACCCCACAACCCCATACGCTAGACCCCCAAGTTTGGACCCCAGTCAATGCTGCAGAGATGACAACCTTTTGGGGACTCGTGCTGCACATGGGGCTTGTAAAAAAAACAGAAATAAAACAGTATTGGAGTGTGGATGTCTTGTACCACACTCCAATTTTCAGTCGAACCATGGCCCGGAATCGCTTTCAATCAATACTTAAAATTTTTGCATTACAACGATAATGCACAATGCCCACCCCAGAATGACCCCGCATATGACCGTTTGTACAAAATTAGACCCATCCTTGAACACTTCAATACTAAGTTTTCAGAAGTGTACACCCCCGATCAAAATATCTGCATAGACGAAACCCTATTACTTTTCAAAGAGAGAGTAAGATTCTGCCAGTACCTGCCCAGCAAGCGGGCAAGGTATGGCATAAAAATGTATAAACTCTGTGAGAGTAGCTCTGGGTACACTCACAAGTTCCGGGTTTATGAAGGGAGGGACACCCGAATTGAACCCCCAGAATGCCCCCCCGGCCTAGGAGTTAGTGGGAAGATTGTGTGGGACTTGCTGCACCCACTGCTAGATAAGGGTTACCATCTATATGTGGATAATTACTACACAAGTGTACCACTCTTTCAATCCCTAGCTTCCAGACGTACTGTGGCGTGTGGCACAGTACGCAAAAGTCAGAGGCCTCCCTAGATCCCTGGTAGGGCAACCACTACTAAAAGGAGAAAGCCGTGCTCTCCTCAATCAGAACATGTTGGTGGTTAAGTACAAGGACAAGAGGGATGTCCTTGTACTGACCAGTATTCACCCCAACACCTGCTTCCCTGCCCGTGTACGTGGTACCACTACCACTGTCCCCAAACCAGACTGCATCCTGGCCTACAACAAGAGCATGGGAGGGGTTGATCTTTCAGATCAAGTTCTGAAGCCCTACAGTGCCACACGAAAAACCAAAGTGTGGTACAAAAAGCTGGTCGTGCACCTCATACAGGTGGCGCTGTACAATGCATTTGTGCTATTTAGATCTACAGGCCAGACAAGATCATTCCTACAATTTCAAGAGGTGGTGATAAAGGCCCTAATTCGTCAAAGCCAAGCAGAAGAGGCCCCCAGTACTTCTGCAAGTTACGGTGCCCGGGTTGTAGCAGGGCAACATTTCCCTGGTGAAGTCCCCAAAAACGATGCAGGTGTGTTCAAAAAGGGGGATTAGGAAGGACACTATATACCACTGTGAAACCTGCCCTGAAAAACCTGGCCTGTGCATCAAGGATTGTTTCAGAATCTACCACTCATCCATGGATTAGTTTCATCCCTGATGTACCCTGAAATTTTTTCATTTTATACCTCACATTTAGTCTCTGTATCTTACATATCCACTTTTCACCATCACTACATATTCATTTCTGTGAGACACCAATTTGTAAAAAAGTATCCTTTCTACCACTTAAAATGTCCGTACAGGGGTGCTCTTTCCAAAATGGGGTCACTTCTTGGGGTTTTTAGTTGTTGGGGACCTCAGGAAATTTTTAAAAGCAACATGGCAAATAAAAAACCATGTCTGTTAAATCTGGCCTGCAAAAACCACAAATGGGGTGGTGTTTTAATGGGGAAAAAAAGGGGGAACACGCATTGGGTGCATTTTCTCCTTTAACCCCTTGTGAATATGAAAAATTGGGGTCTGCTTGTAATTTTTCATTTTCACAAATGTGTGCTTTGAAATGCTGTTACTTGCATTTCTGCCTTCTGTGAGACACCAATTTGTAAAAAAGTACCCTTTCTACCACTTAAAATGTTCGTACGGGGTTGCTCTTTCCAAAATGGGGTCACTTTTCGGGGTTTTTAATTTCTGGGGACCACAGGAATTAATTAAATGTGACATGTCTGTTAATTCTGGCCTTTAAAATCCATATTTTGCTGTTTGCCCTCTAGGGGCCTGCTGTGCGCCCATACAGCGGGCTACAA
>ONZH01029118.1:0-62606 GCA_900303285.1 Rhinella marina
TGTAGTAACAGAACAGACGGTGGGTATTTACACCAGGTATGTGAGATAATTTAGCAAGAGAACGCACAGTACAGTGGCCTATTAAAATGCCTAGATATTGTATATTTCAAGGTACACAGCCGTGTAGTAACAGAACAGACGGTGGGTATTTACACCAGGTATGTGAGATAATTTAGCAAGAGAACGCACAGTACAGTGGCCTATTAAAATGCCTAGATATTGTATATTTCAAGGTACACAGCCGTGTAGTAACAGAACAGACGGTGGGTATTTACACCAGGTATGTGAGATAATTTAGCAAGAGAACGCACAGTACAGTGGCCTATTAAAATGCCTAGATATTGTATATTTCAAGGTACACAGCCGTGTAGTAACAGAACAGACGGTGGGTATTTACACCAGGTATGTGAGATAATTTAGCAAGAGAACGCACAGTACAGTGGCCTATTAAAATGCCTAGATATTGTATATTTCAAGGTACACAGCCGTGTAGTAACTGAACAGACGGTGGGTATTTACACCAGGTATGTGAAATAATTTAACAAGAGAACGCCACAGTACAGTGGCCTATTAAATGGCCTAGATATTGTATATTTCAAGGTACACAGCCGTGTAGTAACAGAACAGACGGTGGGTATTTACACCAGGTATGTGAGATAATTTAGCAAGAGAACGCACAGTACAGTGGCCTATTAAAATGCCTAGATATTGTATATTTCAAGGTACACAGCCGTGTAGTAACTGAACAGACGGTGGGTATTTACACCAGGTATGTGAAATAATTTAACAAGAGAACGCCACAGTACAGTGGCCTATTAAATGGCCTAGATATTGTATATTTCAAGGTACACAGCCGTGTAGTAACAGAACAGACGGTGGGTATTTACACCAGGTATGTGAAATAATTTAGCAAGAGAACGCACAGTACAGTGGCCAATTAAAAGGCCTAGATATTGTATATTTCAAGGTACACAGCCGTGTACTAACTGTACAGACTGTGGGTATTTACACCAGGTATGTGAAATAATTTAGCAAGAGAACGCACAGTACAGTGGCCAATTAAAATGGCCTAGATATTGTATATTTCAAGGTACACAGCCGTGTACTAACTGTACAGACGGTGGGTATTTACACCAGGTATGTGAAATAATTTAGCAAGAGAATGCACAGTACAGTGGCCAATTAAAATGCCTAGATATTGTATATTTCAAGGTACACAGCCGTGTACTAACTGTACAGACGGTGGGTATTTACACCAGGTATGTGAAATAATTTAGCAAGAGAACGCACAGTATAGTGGCCAATTAAAAGGCCTAGATATTGTATATTTCAAGGTACACAGCAGTGTACTAACTGTACAGACGGTGGGTATTTACACCAGGTATGTGAAATAATTTAGCAAGAGAACGCACAGTATAGTGGCCAATTAAAAGGCCTAGATATTGTATATTTCAAGGTACACAGCCGTGTACTAACTGCTCAGACGGTGGGTATTTACACCAGGTATGTGAAATAATTTAGCAAGAGAACGCACAGTATAGTGGCCTATTAAAATGCCTAGATATTGTATATTTCAAGGTACACAGCCGTGTAGTAACAGAACAGACGGTGGGTATTTACACCAGGTATGTGAGATAATTTAGCAAGAGAACGCACAGTACAGTGGCCTATTAAAATGCCTAGATATTGTATATTTCAAGGTACACAGCCGTGTAGTAACAGAACAGACGGTGGGTATTTACACCAGGTATGTGAGATAATTTAGCAAGAGAACGCACAGTACAGTGGCCTATTAAAATGCCTAGATATTGTATATTTCAAGGTACACAGCCGTGTAGTAACTGAACAGACGGTGGGTATTTACACCAGGTATGTGAAATAATTTAACAAGAGAACGCACAGTACAGTGGCCTATTAAATGGCCTAGATATTGTATATTCAAGGTACACAGCCGTGTAGTAACAGAACAGACGGTGGGTATTTACACCAGGTATGTGAGATAATTTAGCAAGAGAACGCACAGTACAGTGGCCTATTAAAATGCCTAGATATTGTATATTTCAAGGTACACAGCCGTGTAGTAACTGAACAGACGGTGGGTATTTACACCAGGTATGTGAAATAATTTAACAAGAGAACGCACAGTACAGTGGCCTATTAAATGGCCTAGATATTGTATATTTCAAGGTACACAGCCGTGTAGTAACAGAACAGACGGTGGGTATTTACACCAGGTATGTGAGATAATTTAGCAAGAGAACGCACAGTACAGTGGCCTATTAAAATGCCTAGATACTGTATATTTCAAGGTACACAGCCGTGTAGTAACAGAACAGACGGTGGGTATTTACACCAGGTATGTGAGATAATTTAGCAAGAGAACGCACAGTACAGTGGCCTATTAAAATGCCTAGATATTGTATATTTCAAGGTACACAGCCGTGTAGTAACAGAACAGACGGTGGGTATTTACACCAGGTATGTGAGATAATTTAGCAAGAGAACGCACAGTACAGTGGCCTATTAAAATGCCTAGATATTGTATATTTCAAGGTACACAGCCGTGTAGTAACTGAACAGACGGTGGGTATTTACACCAGGTATGTGAAATAATTTAACAAGAGAACGCACAGTACAGTGGCCTATTAAATGGCCTAGATATTGTATATTTCAAGGTACACAGCCGTGTAGTAACAGAACAGACGGTGGGTATTTACACCAGGTATGTGAGATAATTTAGCAAGAGAACGCACAGTACAGTGGCCTATTAAAATGCCTAGATATTGTATATTTCAAGGTACACAGCCGTGTAGTAACTGAACAGACGGTGGGTATTTACACCAGGTATGTGAAATAATTTAACAAGAGAACGCACAGTACAGTGGCCTATTAAATGGCCTAGATATTGTATATTTCAAGGTACACAGCCGTGTAGTAACAGAACAGACGGTGGGTATTTACACCAGGTATGTGAGATAATTTAGCAAGAGAACGCACAGTACAGTGGCCTATTAAAATGCCTAGATATTGTATATTTCAAGGTACACAGCCGTGTAGTAACTGAACAGACGGTGGGTATTTACACCAGGTATGTGAGATAATTTAGCAAGAGAACGCACAGTACAGTGGCCTATTAAAATGCCTAGATATTGTATATTTCAAGGTACACAGCCGTGTAGTAACAGAACAGACGGTGGGTATTTACACCAGGTATGTGAGATAATTTAGCAAGAGAACGCACAGTACAGTGGCCTATTAAAATGCCTAGATATTGTATATTTCAAGGTACACAGCCGTGTAGTAACTGAACAGACGGTGGGTATTTAAACCAGGTATGTGAAATAATTTAACAAGAGAACGCACAGTACAGTGGCCTATTAAATGGCCTAGATATTGTATATTTCAAGGTACACAGCCGTGTAGTAACAGAACAGACGGTGGGTATTTACACCAGGTATGTGAGATAATTTAGCAAGAGAACGCACAGTACAGTGGCCTATTAAAATGCCTAGATATTGTATATTTCAAGGTACACAGCCGTGTAGTAACAGAACAGACGGTGGGTATTTACACCAGGTATGTGAGATAATTTAGAAAGAGAACGCACAGTACAGTGGCCTATTAAAATGCCTAGATATTGTATATTTCAAGGTACACAGCCGTGTAGTAACTGAACAGACGGTGGGTATTTACACCAGGTATGTGAAATAATTTAACAAGAGAACGCACAGTACAGTGGCCTATTAAATGGCCTAGATATTGTATATTTCAAGGTACACAGCCGTGTAGTAACAGAACAGACGGTGGGTATTTACACCAGGTATGTGAGATAATTTAGCAAGAGAACGCACAGTACAGTGGCCTATTAAAATGCCTAGATATTGTATATTTCAAGGTACACAGCCGTGTAGTAACTGAACAGACGGTGGGTATTTACACCAGGTATGTGAAATAATTTAACAAGAGAACGCACAGTACAGTGGCCTATTAAATGGCCTAGATATTGTATATTTCAAGGTACACAGCCGTGTAGTAACAGAACAGACGGTGGGTATTTACACCAGGTATGTGAAATAATTTAGCAAGAGAACGCACAGTACAGTGGCCAATTAAAAGGCCTAGATATTGTATATTTCAAGGTACACAGCCGTGTACTAACTGTACAGACGGTGGGTATTTACACCAGGTATGTGAAATAATTTAGCAAGAGAACGCACAGTAAAGTGGCCAATTAAAAGGCCTAGATATTGTATATTTCAAGGTACACAGCCGTGTACTAACTGTACAGACGGTGGGTATTTACACCAGGTATGTGAAATAATTTAGCAAGAGAATGCACAGTACAGTGGCCAATTAAAATGCCTAGATATTGTATATTTCAAGGTACACAGCCGTGTACTAACTGTACAGACGGTGGGTATTTACACCAGGTATGTGAAATAATTTAGCAAGAGAACGCACAGTATAGTGGCCAATTAAAAGGCCTAGATATTGTATATTTCAAGGTACACAGCAGTGTACTAACTGTACAGACGGTGGGTATTTACACCAGGTATGTGAAATAATTTAGCAAGAGAACGCACAGTATAGTGGCCAATTAAAAGGCCTAGATATTGTATATTTCAAGGTACACAGCCGTGTACTAACTGCTCAGACGGTGGGTATTTACACCAGGTATGTGAAATAATTTAGCAAGAGAACGCACAGTATAGTGGCCTATTAAAATGCCTAGATATTGTATATTTCAAGGTACACAGCCGTGTAGTAACAGAACAGACGGTGGGTATTTACACCAGGTATGTGAGATAATTTAGCAAGAGAACGCACAGTACAGTGGCCTATTAAAATGCCTAGATATTGTATATTTCAAGGTACACAGCCGTGTAGTAACAGAACAGACGGTGGGTATTTACACCAGGTATGTGAGATAATTTAGCAAGAGAACGCACAGTACAGTGGCCTATTAAAATGCCTAGATATTGTATATTTCAAGGTACACAGCCGTGTAGTAACTGAACAGACGGTGGGTATTTACACCAGGTATGTGAAATAATTTAACAAGAGAACGCACAGTACAGTGGCCTATTAAATGGCCTAGATATTGTATATTTCAAGGTACACAGCCGTGTAGTAACAGAACAGACGGTGGGTATTTACACCAGGTATGTGAGATAATTTAGCAAGAGAACGCACAGTACAGTGGCCTATTAAAATGCCTAGATATTGTATATTTCAAGGTACACAGCCGTGTAGTAACTGAACAGACGGTGGGTATTTACACCAGGTATGTGAAATAATTTAACAAGAGAACGCACAGTACAGTGGCCTATTAAATGGCCTAGATATTGTATATTTCAAGGTACACAGCCGTGTAGTAACAGAACAGACGGTGGGTATTTACACCAGGTATGTGAGATAATTTAGCAAGAGAACGCACAGTACAGTGGCCTATTAAAATGCCTAGATATTGTATATTTCAAGGTACACAGCCGTGTAGTAACAGAACAGACGGTGGGTATTTACACCAGGTATGTGAGATAATTTAGCAAGAGAACGCACAGTACAGTGGCCTATTAAAATGCCTAGATATTGTATATTTCAAGGTACACAGCCGTGTAGTAACAGAACAGACGGTGGGTATTTACACCAGGTATGTGAGATAATTCAGCAAGAGAACGCACAGTACAGTGGCCTATTAAAATGCCTAGATATTGTATATTTCAAGGTACACAGCCGTGTAGTAACTGAACAGACGGTGGGTATTTACACCAGGTATGTGAGATAATTTAGCAAGAGAACGCACAGTACAGTGGCCTATTAAAATGCCTAGATATTGTATATTTCAAGGTACACAGCCGTGTAGTAACTGAACAGACGGTGGGTATTTACACCAGGTATGTGAAATAATTTAGCAAGAAAACGCACAGTACAGTGGCCTATTAAATGGCCTAGATATTGTATATTTCAAGGTACACAGCCGTTTACTAACTTAACAGACGGTGGGTATTTACACCTGGTATACAAAAAGGGTATTGCAGGCACACAGAACCCAGAACACTAGAGCCAAATAAACTGTATTTAAAAAATAAAATAAAATTCACAGCCGTTATACTGCCAGATCAGATGGTGCATATACACACTAGTTATATAACAGGGTTTTTCAGCCAAAAAGAACGCTGAACAGTAGTGCCAAATATAGTTTGGTATGTAGCAGAGCACCTAATACACCACTAATGCCTCTCTCTGTCCCTACTCCAGCAGCTATCCCTGAATACGGCAGCCGTTCTCTGTAAAGTGTATCTTGTAGTAAAGCTATCACTGTAGTGCACTATAGTAGCCCTGATAAGGGCTTTTAATCACGCTCCTGCTTGTCCAACTGCTAAAACCTGTCTGTCCCTTCTCCAGCCTCTGTCCCTGACTAAGTTCACGCAGCATATGCGTACGAGCAGGAAGAGCTGAGTTTTTAATATTCGAGGTCACATGGTTTTTCCAGCCAATCCATGTAGACGCTGTTTTCGCGCTGCCAGCGTGCTCAGCGTGCCTGTCATACCCCCCCTGCATGTTGATTGGTGGAAAAAGAGCGCCAGGGAAGGTGGGAGGGGAAACGAATTCTAAGTGCGCCATCGCCGTTATACTCGATTGAAATCGAGTATGCCGAATAGCGTAGTATTCGATCGAATACCGGCTCGATCGAACACTACTCGCTCATCTCTATTAATTAGTTAAAAAATATATAAATAATACTCACCTTATCCAATTTGAGCGCAAAGAGGCTGTTGTGGCCATCTTGATCAAATATTCCACGCAAAATCTCATGCGGCGCATGATTACGCCATCATGCTGGCCGGCATCGTGATGTTATAGAAGGTGAATCCCCCAGTCTCAAGTCTTTTGCAGCCTCTACCAGGTATTCCTACAGGATTTCCCTGTATTTAGCTCCAACCATCTTCCCGTCAACTCTGACCAGCTTCCCTGTCCCTGCTGACCTGTCTGGCCAGCGTCCCCACAGCATGATGCAGTCACCACCATGTTTCACGGTGGGGATGGTGTGTTCAGGCTGATGTGCAGTGTTAGTTTTCCACTAACATAGTGTTTTGCATTTAGGCCAAAAAGTTCAACTATGGTCTCATCTGACCAGAACATCTTCTTCCACATGTTTGTTGTGTCCTCTACATGGCTTGTGAAAAACTGCAAATGGGACTTCTTATGACTTGCTTTCAATAATGTCTTTCTTGGATCTTTGCAGCTCCTTCAGAGTGACCATGGGCCTCTTGGCTGTTTCTCTAATTAGTGCTCTCCTTGCCTGGGTGGTCACTTTAGGTGGACAGCCATGTCTTGGTAGTTTTGCAGTTGTGCCATAGTCCTTCCATTTTCGGATAATGAACTGAACAGTGCTCCATTAGATATTCAGAGCTTGGGATATGGATATATATATATATATATATGTATATATATATATATATATATATATATATAATTTATTTATTTATTTTTTTAATAACCTAGCCCTGCTTTACACTTCTCCACAACTTTATCCCTGACCTGTCTGGTGTGTTCCTCGGTTTTCATGATGCTGTTTGATCACTGATGTTCTCTAACAAACCTCTGAGGCCTTCACAGAACAGATGTAGTTATACTGAGAATAAATTACACACAGGTGGACTCTATTTACGAATTAGGTGACTTCTGAAGGCAATTAGTGACAATGGATTTTATTTAGGGGTATCAGAATACAGGGGGCTGAATACAAATGTATGCCACATTATTCAGATTTTAATTTATTAAAAATTTTGAAAACCATGTATCATTTTCTTTTCACCTCACATATACTTCTACTTTGTGTTGGCCTCTCACATAAACTCCCAATAAAATACAGTACATTTAAGTTTTTGGGTGTAATGTGAAAAAATGTGGAAAACTTTAAGGGGTGCTACTTTTTCAAGACACAGCGTGTATACCCAATGTAATTTGCATGCAAAAATCAGTTAACTTATTGCTATGGTTTTGTTGTTTTTTTTTAACATGCAAACAATGAATATAGATTTGTGCAGTACTGTATGTAAGAAACCCTGACATCTTACAGGATGTCAGCAGAGTATATTCTGTTTCCATGAGGGGGGTCTGTTTAAATAAGTGTTTTAGTCACAAAGTTGAATTGCCATTCAATTTTTTTAGATAATCCCTTTCATGCAAGTTGCATAAACAGGAATATGTGCATATAAATTATTAGATACTAACCATGCATACTAACCAGGCATGAACGTAGACAGGCTGCAACAGATTTATCACACTGGCAGATACCGAATGATACATTTGGTATCAGCTATGTACATACTATTAAGACACTGTGATGATGTAGGATCATCACATCCTTTGCTGTATTCCACAGCTTGCTCTCATTGCTGGTATCTCAGATAACTCTAATCCTGGCAGTTTAACCTGTCAAATGATACACTCAATAGCAAAGCAATCTTAAGGTGCCAAGTGGTTGTCACAACACCTGATGGCCTTCTGAAGGCCTCCAAGTCTGCCATATTAATGCCTCTATTACACTCTGATTCTGTCAGAACATAATAGAATGGCAGTGAAAATTCTTATACACTGTAATACAGAAGTATTTCAGTGTATAGTAAAAGCAATCAAAAGAATGGGGGAGGGTTGGCAAAAACATATAAAAACATTTGACTAAATTTTGTAGAAATATTTAAAAAAAATTAAGAATTGCCTATTTTTTTCCTATTCTTGTCTGTATTGAGGGTGAGAATAGTCCTTTCTATTGATGGAAGAAACAAAAATGTGTAATGCACATTTGCAAACCCAATGTTTGTGGACTGAATATGGACACAGCCGTGTGCATGAAGCCTAAATTAGTATTTGACAAATATTTTTTTAGAAATTTGTGCCATTCGTTGTCCAACATTTCTTTTTAGAATTGCTATGAACATAGTAAACCATATACACTTATTCTTTAAAAAAAAAAGTAGATGGTAGTAGTAGATAGTAGAGAGCACCTCACTTGAACCCCCATCCCCCCTCCACCCTTTATGGCACAGTTTATGGATATTTTGCAGCTGCTATGGCCTTACAAATGTAAAGGATGGATAAATATAAAATTTAAATAATTATTAAAAAAACAAAAGACCCTGACATAAGCGTTAACCTTAAAAACAATACAGTACATATAATACTGTAATATGTTTGTAGATAATGTAATGCAGTGAGCAGATAAAAATCACAGAGAAATAGTGCCAATTCATAAGATTTTGTTGTGCTGCGCCAGGTAAGATATATCAGTCCCAATTACATTATCATACAGTGCCCACATATCATAGTTTCATGAAACACAGAAAAAATTGCTCACAGTTTGTAAATAGTGCTTACATGGTGTCCTGATAACTAGCTAATGGAGTGCAAAGACAAATATATATATACATTATGCAGATAAATATTGGCATACATTGATAAGACAGCGGCATATATTGATAAGACAGATATTTTCCAGATAAATAATACATTATGGGGCACATTTCTCATTTAAGGCAGGATTTGAGACAGGTCTATAAAATTTGAACACTACAGTCATGTCAGCTCTTTTGGGAACTGAACAAGGTTGCACGCAAGGAGGGAGTTCCTTGGGTTAGGAGGGGCCAGTCACAATTTGCATTGAGGCCCATCGCCACATCTGAAAACACCTGTATTATTCAAATATAAAAATATGTATCCCATACGGCGAATGACATAATAGAAAAAAAAATGGCCGATTCACCAGTTTTTCACCGCTTTACTTAACCAAAAAATTTTAAAAAAAAAGTGTTAAAAAAAATGTCATATGCACTCCAAAATGGTATCAATAAAAACTACAAATCATCCCACAAAAAATGAGCATGATAGACATACTGTAGTTATTAAAAAGTTATGGGGTTAGAATATGGTGGTGTAAAAAATATATATTTTTGTTAAAGGTTTTGACTTTTTTAAATATTAAAACACAAAAACACTATACAAATGTGGTATCTTTGTAATTGTACTGACCCTGAAAATGAAGGCCACAGGTCAGTTTTGGCGCATAGGGAACCTTGTAGGGACAAAACCCATATGTCGGAAATGTGTTTTTTTCCCCACTTCCACCCGATTTTGATTTTTTTTTCTTCACTTCCCACTACATTGTATACCATATTTAATGGCAGCATTAGAAAGTACAATGTGTTCCCCAAAACACAAGCCTGCATCCAGGTGCATGAACGGAAAAAAAAGTTATGGCTTCGTGAAGACAGTGAAGAAAAATGAAAATGCAAAGACTTAAAAACCTCTGGTATTCGAGGGGTTAATATACTGCCAACTTACAAATTAGTTTTGCAGCCCCACAGCTGAGAAAGCTGTGTTTTACAGTATAAATTGTCCAAATTACACTTGGGTAGCAGCTGGCATGAAATGCAACTTTTTTTACGACAATTAGAAAACTCACAAAACATAAATGAGCCACAATCCCGGTCTAATCTGATGTTCTCGTCTAGAAAATAGACCTCCAGAGGAATTGAAGAAACCAAAAAGTCGGCAGAACGTCACAAAAAAGGTTGCAAAAACGCTGTTTGTGACTTTAGACAAAAAAAAACAGGCATACCTGGCTGCATAAATGCCCCCCATATGTACTCCTTTTATTTACTATTAAAAAAAAAATTAGAAGTTTATAGTAATTTAAATATATATGTGTAATTGCACTAGATATACTTTTACTGTTGTCTTGTTAGCACTACATAATAAGTCACCAAAGATGTTTTTGACAAGGAAAATCTACAGCTTCAGAGATACTGGCCGGGCTACATATTAGTGACCTTTAGCACCTCCTTTCATATTTAGGCAGCTTGCCTAGGGCTCTCACATACACCATAACCCTACAAGAATTAGACTTTTAGGATTAAAACTATTTAGTGGACAGCAAACTAACCTGCAGAAACCTGTGGCAGGCAGCTGCTGCCAAGGCCGATAAGATTATGGGTTACCTCCAAAGGGGCATAGATGCCCGTGATGAGAAAAAGACAACCCACCTGGACGTCCCATCATATCAGGTGTAGACTGTATCTTCTCCCCCATCGCTACCTTTTTGGACAAGGCCCTTAAAAATTATGTTGGCAATGCAGTGTCATATGTTAAAGATACTATAGATTTTCTATCTAAATTGAGTAACCTTGAGTTTCATCAAGGGGAACTTCTAGTCTCTTTTGATGTCGTAAGCTTGTATATGAGCATTGAACACCAAAAGGGACTCTGGGCGATTGAACAAACAATATCCCAATAAGATTATTCAAATGAACAAAGGAGGTTTCTTTTAGACCTGTTGGAAATTATCCTTACAAAAAACTATTTTATGTTTCAGGAGAAATATTATGTACAAAACAGGGGAACCGCGATGGGATCTAATGTTGCGCCGGTTTATGCAAATCTGTACATGACCTGCTTTGAAGGAAACACATGTATATCCATCCAGCCACTTCAAAAATGTAAGGGGCTGGATGCGATATATAGATGACGTGTTTCTCATTTGGACGGATACTGTTGGGGAACTTGAGAAGTTTGGCAACTACCTCAACAGTATCCATCCAGAGTTACAATTCACGGTGGTATACTCACAAGATAGTCTACAGTTCCTTGATACTCGGGTATATCCATATGAAGGTAGACTATATACGATGCATGCAGACCATATGAAAACGGACAAAACTTCCGGTAAAAAGGGTTGTTTCCCATGTCTCAACTGCTGCCATTGTAACAGTATCTTAAAAGGTGACACTTTTGTTCATCCCCACACAGGCAAACAATACAACATTAGGGAGAGATATACGTGTGACTCCTCCTTTGTTATATATGTGCTTCAATGCCCATGTAGTCTCCTGTATTTGGGTGAAACCACACAAGATTTCAAGAAGAGATTCACACAACACAAATATAAAATAAGAAATAAGAAACTAGATCTCTCAATCCCTGATCATTTCGCCAAGGCAGGCCACAATATTTCCCAACTCCGTTTTAGGATAATCGATAGCGTCCCTAGACTAAAAAGAGGTGGCGACAGGGAAAAACTCTTAAAGAAAAAAGAATTCAAATGGATTTATGAGCTTGATACACTGGAACCGAAAGGCTTAAATAGGGATTTTGCATTGGGTCTACCTCTGAAACCTCCCTTTACGGATATTCACTTCATCCCCGATATAGACTAAGGTATATATTTCCATGCATTATATATATGCGCTCTTTTTTATTCAGTAACTTAAGTTGTACCCAACCGTAGGTTGTGCATGTTTTTAAACATAAGTTTATTAATTTATGTTTCTTTTCTTTTTTTCCCACACAGACTGATTCCTGTTGGATATGGGTCTGGCCACTGCTATACAGCCTCACAACGCTCCCATCAGGAACTCACTATTCAGCTTTGACTTCTTCCCTATGTGAAGTGTTTGTGGACGGTTTACTATGGCAGATAATGTTCTATTTTCCACCTTTGGGCTCTCTTGAACTAATATGTTCTTTAACTGTTGGAGGTATTATGTCTCCCGTATGTGCTTACATGTGGTTCTGAGGCACTACCTCCACAGTTACATACTGTGTACCCTGACTCTGAGGAGGCGTGGGTTGGCCACAGCACAGCACAGCAATTTTGGGTTGCATTGTCTTTCTCATAGCAGGACTTTTCCACATGAGTCTGCCAACTAAATATTGGTCTCATGTGTTGTCCATGATATGAGAATACTTATTTGAGACCCCGCTTCTTTACAATTCCAGCTCCATATGTGCACCCCGTCACTCTAATGTGATGGGATGCATCGGATACTGGGTTTTTCAACAAGCCCCCTTTATCCTAGCGAGTCTGTCCCCTAAACGGTGATCTCGCTACACCGGGGGCTTGTCCTATTTATTTTTCTATATGGTATGTTCCGATAGAAGGGTTGTACAACTTAATTGTTGGTTGGCCCAAAGGTTTTATAACTTTTCTTAGGCACCGCTGGACCAGCGTATCTGCCATGTAGCTAACGGCACGGCGTTGTTGCTGCCATGTCGATGCGCTCTCCCAGCGCTGTATTTGCCTGAATTATCATGTTACACGCCTACGGGCGGGTCCCTGACGTCAGGCGCGTCATCATTGTGTAACCAGTTGCTAACCTACACAGCCGCTCCTCTGCCTGGCTTTCTGCACATGCGCAGTTGCAGAGAAGAGACGCTGCACGTGTATGGCGCTTTCACACAGTGCCCGGCCCCACATTCTAGCGAATCAGCTATAGTAAGTACAGTGGTTCACTTACACATCTATGATACTATTATTTTAATGTTTTTTTGTACACTTTGTGTGCTAGGCTAGACACAGTTAAGTGGTAATTACATGAGTCATGTCACTGGTAGGAAGGTACACCCCCTTTATGATCATGCCTTCACAAGGCTGTATAAATGTTTGTTGTATATACCAGATCATTTGCTTGAAAAAGGCTCAACAGAGCCGAAACGTCGCCATGCTGTATTGTGGTATTTAAATAAACACCAAGTTTGATGCAATTTTCTGGAGTGCTGCGTATTTCTACATAGGAACATAGTCCTGCCACTTTACAAATCACTAGTGAGACATGGAGTACTGTGTACAGTTCTGGGCTCCTGTGAACAAGGCAGACATAGCAGAGCTGGAGAGGGTTCAGAGGAGGGCAACTAAAGAAATAACTGGAATGGACTACAGTACCCAGAAAGATTATCAAAATTAGGGATGTTTACTTTAGAAAAAAGACGACTGAGGGGAGATCTAATAATTATGTATAAAAATATCAGGGGTCAGTACAGAGATCTCTCCCATGCTCTATTTATCCCCAGGACTGCGACAATTATGAGGGGACATCCTCTGCGTCTGGAGGAAAGAAGGTTTGTACACAAACATAGAAGAGGATTCTTTATGGTAGGAGCAGTAAGACTATGGAACTCTCTGCCAGCAGGAGGGAGTGGGCAGCCCCCTGGGCATCGGCCCACCAGGAGATTTCCCTGCAAGGTCTATGGGGCATGGGTGATAGTGAACTCACTAAAAGAGTTCAAGAGGGGCCTGAATGTATTTCTGGAGTGTAATAATATCCAGGTTATAGCTACTAGAAAGGGGTCGTTGATCCAGGGAGTTATTCTGATTTCCTGATTGGAGTCGGGAAGGAATTTTTTCCTCTATAGTGAGGAAAATTGGCTTCTACCTCACAGGGTTGTTTTTTTTGCCTTCCTCTGGATCAACTTGCAGGATAACAGGCAGAACTGGATGGACAGATGTCTTTTTTCAGCCTTATATAACCATGTATGTTACTATGTTATTAAATTTACTGAATGAAGCCAGGACAGCTAGATGGCGATACACTTTGAGTCGCTTCTACCATGCCTCATCCCAGGATGCAAGGGTTTTGTATACTTATTTGCATTATTCCTTTGTATATGTTCATTAGTTTTATGTTGGCTACTATTTTACTCATACATTTTTTTCCTATTATTGTTTACCCTGTGCATTCTGGGTTTTGGTTTGTTGATACAACATGGGGGATTGTTTTGCATTGTACGGGATAATGATTAAATAAAGATTTTTGTTTTACACAATGTATGGTGGGTTCCCTATTTATAGACATACTACTTTCATCTTTTCTACATTGGTTGTATTCTCTGTATGGCTGTGTAGTAACCTGGTTTATCATCGTTCTGGTGGTGCACATACCTTTTTCTTTGCATGATTTACTAAATAAGGTAAATGATGTGAGAGCTTAATTAGGAATTTTAATAACCCTACATTTATAGAAACTGTTGTCTGATACTATACTTTCAAGGAAGAATGCTAAGTAGGTAAAATTTTTTCTTGGTTGTTTTACGTCAAATGTTTCTGAGCAATTGTGTGTCAGAATGAAAAGTTCATCTCAGTGACCTCTGCTAATGATGTCCCAAAAGAGACAATTACGAATGTTACGCCATGAACAATGCATATGTATGACTCACTTCGTCTGGTTATGATTATATCTTGACGTCACAACAATTATACAGTTTGCTTCAGTCAGCCTAAATAATCCAAGAATTTACTGATAAAGTTTAAGCAAGCCAGACAGAAAAGTACTACAGGTTTTCTTTGACATTCCAGTCTCGTAAGGTTAATAGTGTATGATGTTTGGCCATCTGTTTGTAATTAGCAACTGAATTTCTGTATTTCTCTGATCCAAAAGTAAGAATTCATAAATATAGATTATTATAAGAAAATATTTTGTACAAGAACAGGTGATGCATAACCAAGTGTGTAGCTGTATGTTCCCTCGTGTTCCATAATATTTCAGTAATCAGTTAACTATTCTATTCGACTCTTGTTTTCGAAAATTAATTTACTTGTAGACAATTCCAACAAGTATGGGAACAGTCGAGAAACCAAAGAAGTCTATGAATTGGGTACTCCATAACCAGGATCACATCACAGTAACCAGCAGATCACTTCTTCACAGCTCAGTTTCAATAAATTTGCCATACAGGTTCAGATCCAACTTTATGTGTACAATGACTGTGCAAAATGTAATCTAAATTCCTAAGCAAGGGGTATTTTAATGGACCTGTTGATGAAAGCAAGCCCTGACAAAGTTCTGGGAGCTGTAAAAGAACAAAGTATTAATTATATCCTGTTGATACATATGGTCTACCCCTGTAACAGTAGAATTGATCAAATTGCTAAAAATATTTAATATTTTTAACAAACCTTATCTGAAAATAGTGGAATTAAAAAAAAAATCAAAATGTGATTTGTAATTCTTAAAAAACACCTAATATTTTAGAGAACCTTGTTAGAGCAGATCTTGGTAGCAAACATTCCTTTCCAGAAGGAAAAACACAAGAGTTTCTTGTTTGCAATATATGTGATGAAAGGAAATGTCTTTTATCATCCACTCACAGGTCAATTTATAGAAGATTACTTGTAATTTTATGAATATAATATATCTGGTGGTGCAAGTGGGACCATCACTTATTTCCTAGACACAAGTGATTTAACCATTTTGCCACTGCTCTAAGTTTTCTGTTTAGGATAATGTGACAGAGCACACTGAACAAAGGCTCATCCAAATGCTCGTTTGGTACTGTCTTTTTTTTTTTTTCATTACGTGGCTTTTCGTTGCTTCTTTTAAAAAATGCAGCGTGCTGTAGATTTTTGTGTTTTCCAAGGCAACACCTTCTCCAAGGCTGGCATTAGGGGGGGAGCAAACAAGGCAATTGCCAAGGGCCCCCATCCCTAAATGGGGCCCCCTGCTGAGCTGCACAGACACATGTGGAAAAGAGCTGGTGGCCGCAACTGAGAAGAGCACAGACAGCACAGCAAGGATCGCTGGTCCCACTCTGTGCTGTAATAAATGACAGGGGCTGCTTGTTGGCAGACATAACCTGATAGGTACAGCTGGACAGTCCAGACTCCGAACTAACAGGAGGAGAGACAGCCTGCAGAGAATATACAGGACCTGTCCTCTGCACCACCGCCCCCCCCCTTCCACTGTAGCTGTCTTTTTTAAACTATTTGCTACTCGAACGCAGTTGCCAAAATATAATGTTATCTATTTATCTATTTATCTATCTATCTATCTATCTATCTATCTATCTATCTATCTATCTATCTCATATCTATCCCCTATCTGTCTGTCTGTCTGTCTATCTAAAATTATAGAAGAAAGGCAGCAATCCGACTTCAGTGAAACAAGTGGATTCCTTTATTCATCCAACACTCAATGCCATTGAGTGCTTGGGTGAATAAAGAAATCCACTTTTTTTCATTTTTACTTACCGTATTTTTCGCCCCATAGGACGCAGTTTTTTTCCCCCAGAGTGGGGGAAAAATGTCCCTGCGTCTTATGGGGTGAATGCTAATGAACGCTTCCATTATGGAAGCGCTCATTAGCACCGGAGGACCGGGAAGCGATGAAGGCTCTGTACTCTGTACCGCGTCCTGGTCCTCCGCTCGGCTGTTGGCTGGGCAGAGCTGCGCACAGCGTGAGGGCGCTCTGTGACCTCACGCTGTGAGCGCCAGTTCACAGCGCTGCCGGCGGCAGCAGGAAGGCAGAGGGGAGAGGGCGGAGAGGAGCGGCAGCGTCCAGGAGCAGGAGAGGTAAGTGGTTTATTTATTTTATGTCATATGAGGCTGAGGGCACATCTGAAGCATGGGGGCTGAACAAAAGAGGTACGGGGGCTGAAGAAAAGAGGCATGGGGGCTAATATGAGACTGGGGCTGGTCAAAAGAGATATGGGGGCTAATATGAGACTGGGGGCATGGGGGCTGATATGAGGCTGGGGACTGATCAATTGAGTCATGGGGGGCTGATTTAAGACTGGGGGTCTGATCTGAGGTCTGAATGGGTTATTTATATTGGGGCTCATATCTGAGGTCTGATTGGGGGCCATTCACTTTGGGGTGTGAGCTGAGGTCTGATTTTGGGTCTGATATGAGGTCTTATTGGGGACTTATTAACATTTGGGGTCTGATCTAAGGTCTGATTCAGGGTCTTATTAACATTGGGGGTCTAGATGAGTGTTAAGATTGTGACATGGAATGTAAGAGGGTTGAATGATAGAGTGAAGCGCTGTGCTGTGTTTGATATTATATCTCGTTTCCTTCCAGCAATAGTATGCCTAGTGGAAACTCACTTAGTGGACCAGAACGTGTTATGGGTAAAGAGAAAATGGGCTGCTTTTGAGTATCATGCCACATTCTCCTCTTATTCCAGAGGGGTATCAGTATATGTGCACAGAGACATAGATTTTGTGACAACTTCTGTGAAGGTAGACCCGGCAGGCAGGTATATATTTTGGTATGGTAAGTTGGAGAAAGTTGCATGTATACTTGCGTTTGTCTATATTCCTCCCCCATTTTCTATTGAAGTACTGCTGGCGCTGTTAGATTTCAATGGGAAGTATGGGTCTGCTCCAATTCTGGCCACTGGGGATTTTAATTGTGTTATGGACCCTGCTTTAGATAGGCTTAGGGGAGGAAAGTCCCTGAGTTCCTCGGCTACGCCTTTGAGGAAGTTTACCCAGGAGACTGGATTGTTGGATGTGTGGAGGATAAGGAATCCCAGCCATAAGTGCTTTTCTTGCTTCTCCAGGACCCATGCATCTCTCTTCAGGATAGATCTGGTGTTGGTTAGTGAAAATTGTCTTGATCTGATTCGTGATGTGCAATATAAAGCGGGGAGCATGTCCGACCACTCCTTGCTGGTAGTAGATTTATGTTTGGGTAATAATGGGTCGGGGAGTGGGAGAACATTTAGGTTAAACCCGCACTGGTTGTCTATCCTGGATGGGGACGATATTGAAAGGGGAATCCAGGAATTCTGGGATATTAATGTTAATACAGCCCCAATAGATATTGTATGGGATGCCCTTAAGGCGTACCTTAGAGGGGTGTTTCTCAAGAACATCTGTGTCGCCAGGCGGGCCTTCGGGGCCAGGGAGGCGGAATTGCTGGAAATAAGAAGGCAGATGGAAATGGCATATATAGAGGATAGTACCCCTCCTAGGTATGAAAGTTTTCAGGTGGCAGACAGGAATTACCAGGAGTTTTTGCGAAGTAAAGCGGAGCAGCGGACATTCTTCTCCGGTCAGATGCATTTCTGTGAAAGTGGCAAACCCGGGAAATTGCTTGTGGGAGTGATACGTAATCAGACTGACCGGAATAGAATAGACCGGTTGTTATCTGCGGAGGGTTCAGTTATAACAGATACATATGAGATTGGGGAGGAATTTAGACAGTATTATGCGAAGGTTTATAAATCGGATATATCTGACATAGAACTTACAACACTCTCTGCTTGCATGGAGGGAATTGCTTTTCCTACCCTCTCAGTCTCGGAACGGGATAAGTTGGATGCTCCTCTGGGCGAGCAAGAATTGGAGGATGCAGTAAAGTCTGTCTAGGGCAATACTTGTCCGGGTTCAGACGGTCTCCTCTTCGAGTTATATAGAAGGTTTGGAAAGAGCTTATTCCCGAAATTGCTGGCGGTCTTTTATAATTCGTTTGAGAGGGGAAGGTTACCCGGTGAGGGAAGCTATCGTAACATTGATATTAAAAAAGGGGAAAAATGGAGAAGATAAGGAGGCTTATAGGCCAATTTCCCTATTGAATACGGATGTGAAAATTCTGGCTAAGGCCATGGCTCGGAGATTGAGTAGGGTAATTGGTTCTATGGTCCACCCAGATCAAGCTGGTTTTATTCCGGGGAGACAGATTAAAGGAAATGTGGATCGTTTATATGCGAATATTCAAATGGGAGTGGGGGAGGGCCGTTCGGTCCTGTCTTTGGACGCCACAAAGGCCTTCGACAGGGTCGAATGGCCCTTCCTTTTTATGGCCCTTAGGAAATTTGGCTTTGGCCTAGGGTTTTTGAAGTGGGTAAGAGTCTTGTACTCTATGCCCATTGCTAAAGTCCTGGTTAATGGGGTATTGTCGGGACCTTTTCCATTGGAAAGAGGGACTCGTCAAGGGTGTCCATTATCCCCTATGTTATTTGCTCTTTATTTAGAACCGTTGGCGATTGCTATAGGGGCAGAGAAGAGGATTGAAGGTTTTGGATGCCGTGATACAGATGATAAACTTCTCTTGTATGCAGATGATATTCTTTTATGTTTATCAAATTCGATAAGATCTCTTCCAGTTTTGATGGAGCTGGTTAGTGGGTTTGGGAGCCTTTCAGGACTGGAGATTAATTGGACCAAATCAGCTCTTATGTGGGTAGATGATGGGATGGAGGAGGTAGTGTCCTGCCAGCAGGTTCGGATGGTGAAGAAGGGAGGCAGTTTGGAATATCTGGGACTTACAATTAGTAGGGATCCTAGAGACTTTCCCCATCTTAATTTATCCCCACTTCTATCCAAAATAAAATCCAAGATTGGTGTTTGGCAAAAACTTTTAGTGGCGAAAGTGGATCGAATTGCTATTATTAAAATGATAGTTCTCCCTCAGATATTATATGTCATTTCTGTATCCCCAGTTTGGATTGAGGAATGATTCTTTAAGGCCATTGAGAGAATGTTAAGTGATCTAATCTGGGGCCATAAGCGAGTGAGAATTAAACAAAAGTTCTTATGGAGGCCTGTATCGGAGGGAAGATTAGGTATTCCGAATTTGAAAGGATATTTCTTAGCGGCCCAGCTTCTTACTTTATCCCAATGGAGGCTCTCCCCCTGCTTGACCAGACAAGTGCAGGAGGTGAGAGGAGTGCAAAACATATTCCATTTATTGGAGTCCGGTCAGATAGAGAGAGGTAGATTAGGTAACAACTGGATTGCGGTGAAGTTGCTGAAATTTTGGAAAACTATGAAGAGAATCGGGGGGGTAGAGGGTACCTTGAAATGTGCTCCACTTTGGGGTAATGAGTATTTGAAAGAATTTATGAAAATTTCTGATTATAAGGTCTGGATAGATGTGGGGATAGTGGAGTTGGAACACTTATTTCACGAGGGGACATTTCAGGAATTAAAAATGCACTTCAATGTACAAGATAATTTATACTTTAGGTATATGCAGATTGTCAATGCGTATATGTGCACGAAGGATAAGTCGATTTTTAGGTTTGTTTCCTTTTCCTGTTTAGATTGGGTATGTGGTGATAAGAGGACCAGGTATAAAATATCCTGGCTTTATAAACTGGTACTGAAGGAACTGACATGTGGGGATGCTTCTCCGGGTAGACTCCGTTGGGAGAATGAACTAGATATTTCAGAGGAGTTATGGCGGGGCGCCTGTAGGAGCATCCCCAAAATGTCACTGAATTCTGGACATCGGTTAATTCAGTTTAATTTGTTGCACAGATTATATTATACACCGAAAATGTTACACAAAATGAAATTGAAAGAAACTTCTGCATGTGTGAGATGTGGGAGGTTAGATGCTGATTTTCTTCATGTGGTGTGGTTTTGCTTGTATATACAGGCTTATTGGGAGAACGTACAGAAATTGATATCTAATAGGTTAAGATTTGAGGTGGAGTTAACAGTGGGAAATATGATTCTCCATAGTTTTTCTTCTGTGACTTCAGCCAAAATTCCCAGACATATATTAATATGCATTTGCCGAGTTACAATGATGGCTAGAGTTATACTGGTGAGACATTGGGGAAGTGAAACTCCGCCTGCTATGATAGAACTGGAACGACTGGTTGCTAAAATTATAAACTACGAGAAAATATATTTTGCACGCATGAACGCAGTTAATAGATGGGAAGAGATATGGGGTCTCTGGGGTGATATGAATTAGAGGTTTGTTTTTTTTTTTTTTCTTTCTTCGGCCTGGCATTGGGGTGGCGGGTGGGTTTAATATGATTGTATTATAGTAATGTACTCATTTTATTGGATACTATTCTTGTTTCTTTGTGATTAATTTGGAAAAATAAAGATTAATTAAAAAGGGAAAAAAAAAAACATTGGGGGTCTGATTGGGGCTGTGATCTGAGGTCTGATTAATATTGGGGGTCTGATTGCTGGTCTGACCTGAGGTCTAATGAAACATATTTTTTCTTATTGTCCTCCTCTAAAACCTAGGTGCGTCTTATGGGCCGGTGCGTCTTATAGGGCGAAAAATAAGGCACATTTATAATTTTTTTCATATTAATTTCTATTCATTATTTACTTTTTTACCTTGAATGCAGAAAACAAATTATCTACATGTCCCTGCTGTCTCTATATGCAGAGCACTGGTAACAGTGACTATTTTCAGGTGTTTACTGATTATTGAAGAGAGTTGAACAAGTCTTTAGGGAAAACTTGCTAAGGGAAGCACACTTAGGGCTCATGCACACAAACATGTGTTGGCCATTCCATGCATTGGGGGGTGCAATTTGTGGTCCCCAATGCACAGGCACCATCCACCATCAACTTGAATGGGTACATGATCCATCCACACCGCAAAAAAATAGAACATGTTCTATTTTTTGTGGTGAGGAGGCCTCTGTTCCACACTGTTCCTTCTGGATTGCGGACCTATTCAAGTAAATGGGCCCGCATCTGTGAGAGCACATGGCCAGTACCCATATATTGCAGACGAGCAACAGCCGTCTGCATGAGCCCTTAGGCTGAGTTCATACCTCAGTTTTTTTCCATCAATTATTGTGAGCCAAAACCAGATGCAGGTCAAACACACAGAACAGGAGAAAATCTTTCCATTATACCTTATTTCTGAGGCGGCTTCACCACTGGTTTTGGCTGGAAATAACTGACGAAATAACTGAAGTGTGAACGAGGCCTTACCTGCTTCCTTACACTGGCTCTCGTCTCCGGTGCTCTCTGACCTCTGCTCAGGAACGTGGATGTCATCATTGATTTTGATGCTACCTGCAACCAATCGTGGACCACGACAGTGATTTCTCCCCTTTCGTCAAGTGAATAAATGTGACTGTTGGTACAGTACTTCAGAATTTGGGGCCTCACTTTTAATTTCACCCAGGGCCACATTTTGAGTAAAACTGGCCCTGACCTTCTCTATATGGTAAAAACATCATGAATGAAACACTCATGTAAGAGATGCTGTGTCAAAAAAATCTCCCCCAAAAAAATGCCACAAAAACTACAGGTGGCCAAGAAAAAAATGCAAATGCTAAAGCTTATTGTACCAATGTTTATAGGTAAAAACAATTCCAGAATTCATATGTGTAAGGAACCTAAACTTAGCATGTTGTACCTACTTGTGGGTCCCTTGGATTCCATCTTGCTTATTGGCAACAACTATTTGTTTCTTCCTAACTACAGTACAATTACTGAAAAGTTAGACAGCCTAGGGGTTAAGTGTGGGAAGGAAATTGTGGTGAAACAATGAGTATCCTGGTATTCTATCCTCTGTGCTTGTGATGTCTTGTCACAGCATGTGGTGGTAGAAGTGGCATAAACAATAACAAAGCCTTGCCTCCAGATGCTTTGCTGGGCCACCACATGCAGTAACATAGACGTCAGAAATACCAATAAACTTCTTTTCAGCCAGAGATCACCTGGGGGGTTTAACCTTGCAGCAGAGATCGCATACTCACTGTATATCTGACATTTGGCTTTAGATATTTTTATGTATACCGAACAGCATCTCTATATCTGTAAGATCCAAAGTAATTAGATGATTCACCTACTTTGAGCAAAGATTGCTATGGTGATGCAGTGACCCAAATCTTTTTTTATACTGAGCATTCTTTTTTCACACAAGCCAATCTGAAATAAAATGTTCCCTGAGATCCAATGACAAAAGTAGATATTATTGTACTTATTTCCTACCATATAAAAATGTAAAGCCATATGGTAATCCTTGACGTCAACGTTTAAGACACTGAGAATAAATACTCTGAAGCTCAATCCCGTCATGACCTACTTATGAGTGATTCCTGCTCCTCTTAAAAGCTTCATGATGTGTCTTGACAAAGCATAGAAATCCTCAGTGCGTGTAGGCGTTTAAATGTACACAATTTGTCAGCATGGCCTCAGGCTTTTGGGAACACCCAAGTAAATGTTTAAAAAAATGGTTTGCTTCACTGTAATAACCAAATAGGTCAGACTCAGATTTCCACCTCTTGACTCAAATGACCATGCATTGTTTATAGAAATAGTCTTCATTATTATTTTTTCTTCCTCTGCTATTAGAAATATGGTGTTCTGGTTATGAAGAAAACCTGGATCTACTATACAGACATGCTTATGATAAGCCATAAAGAGCTAGTTAAAGGGCATCTGTCAGGAGATTTGTACCTATGAAACTGGATGACCTGTTGCATGTGTTTTATCACATGTAAATTAACTCTAGGAGCAATGTAGGCATTGCCATTGCAGAGAGAGCTGAGCCCATTGCGCCAAACATTTTTAAAAATGTGCTTAACATAAAAACCTGATTTAAACAATAGTTAATTTTCTGATAACATATTCCCTTTAATTGTTTTTGCTTGTATTTGCTTAAAGAGATTCCACTGTTTGAACTAATAAAAAAAGCATTTAATACTTATAATACTATGTGTAAAAGTTACTGTAGAAAAGAATCATATCTGGAAAATCTTGGTGCATTTGCTATTCGTTATGTAGTATTCCCAATGAACAGTGTGCTGTTAAAGGGAATCGTTCACCAGAGACTTTCCTATTGAACTGCTTGCATAGACACATAGCTCTGGCTCACTTGGTTAAATTGCTGTTTTTCTTTTGTTGATCTGAGGCTCCATTCCTGACATGCAAGCTATCCTCTCGTCCCAGGGTAGGAGTGCCAAGGGTAGTTTAGGCCACATATGTCTTTGTAGCATGTGTCACGGTTAGAGATGAGCGAGCACTAAAATGCTCGGGTGCTCGTTATTCGAGTCAAACTTTTCCCGATGCTCGAGTGCTCGTTTCGAATAACGAACCCCATTGAAGTCAATGGGAGACTCGAGCATTTTTGCGGGGGACCAAGGCTCTGCCTAGGGAAAGCTGGGTGAAAACCTGGAAACCTCAGAAAATGATGGAAACACCACGGAAATGGACAGGAAACAGCAGGGGCAGCATGCATGGATGCCTCTGAGGCTGCTTAATCCCACCATTACCCCAAATCCTCAGGCAACAGCCTGGTGGTTACCCTCATGGCAATTGTGCTCACCCAGACCAAGAAAGGCGAGGCAAATACCCATCACATGTTAGGGAAGCACCCAACTAGGTGCAACGAAGGTCCATCACCGCCTGCAGGTGACACCACTGCTCATGCTGGCACTGCAGCTGAAATCAAGTTTAGTATCTGTTCTGATCAGTTGCTGTGCCTGCTGGTGGTATAGTGGTGAGCATAGCTGCTTCCCAAGCAGTTGATCTGGGTTCGGTTCTTGTCTATTGCAGGAGGCAGTTCAGAATCAGTATGATATCTAATACGTCCCCCTACCTGGGAAAATTGTTTGGTGAGAGGGCATGTAGGTGGGGGGAAGGAGGTTTCGCTGGAAGAGCCAGAGGAGTGCCCCCTGGGCTAGTGTGTGTGGTGGTGACAACAGCCAGATGGATTTGGGAAAACTGTTGCTCAATTCTTCTCAGTTTAATACCGTATACGTCCCCTATCTTGGGACCCTATATTTAATGGATTTTTCGAACACTGAAAACGGAAAAGAGCTTGCTCTGGCCAGGGGAGTGTCTTTCCCACTGCAGCTAAGGGGACGTGTCCATGCTCTGCCTATCACAGGTCAGGAGGCAGATAAAAGAAGAACAAAAACAAACATGAGTACAACTTCGGATACGTCCCCTATCCGGCTAAATTGTTTGTAGAGTGGGCCTGTAGGTGGGTGGCAGGCTGGGGCAAGGAGGTTTCGCTGGAAGAGCCAGAGGAGTGCCCACTGGGCTAGCGTGTGTGGGGGTGACAACAGCCGGGTGTAGTCAGAATGACGACGCAGGACCCCAACTTAAAAATTTAGCATCAACCGGTACAATTGTCAATTATGAGCTACATCAAGTGTGGCATGACTTTTAAATGGATATTGCATGTGGTCACGTACTCCCTGGAACCCCATAGTCACCCCTTCCCTGATGTGCTAGCCCAGAACATTCTCTGCCCCAATTCGCAAGACCTTTTGCTGTTTCCGTGTGCTGACAGTGGGGATTTACCAGTGTTGTCTGAGGAGGTGGTGGACAATGGCGAGACACAGGTGTCGGGGGGTGAAGTAGTTGTATGGGAAGCAAGTTACAGTGGGGACTCCTTGGGGGGGAATTTCTCAGGATGGGACAGATTCAACTTGGGTGGATCAGGCACAGGAACAGATGAATTTTTTGGGGGGTTTATTTAACTTTTATTTAGCAAAAATAACCACATAGATATTTATTCGTTATCTTCTCTGCGCAGTCTGGCTTAGGGGTTCGTCACTTTATGGCGAGCTGTGCCGCTCTCTCCACAATGGTCTGTAGGTTCTTAGATGGAGACTTTGTCGGCGATTTCAGTACAGAAGGACTTGTTGCTCATCAACAGAACCACGACCTCCTTGACATTGTGGACAAGGAATTTGCGGGTGGACCAGGAATTTGCGGAACCCTGTGGGCAGCATGTGTTTGGTCTTCTACTTGCTACCGTATCCAATGTTGGGCAATATAGATTCGCAAGTAATATTATTTTTCACACCTATCCCAAAAATAAAAATGTATGCAGTTTGCGCAAATAAAACTGGAAACTGGAATTGGAGAGAGGGCCTGTAGGTGGACCTCCGGAAAAATTGTTTGGAGAGAGGGCCTGTAGGTGGAACTCCGGAAAAATTGTTTGGAGAGAGGGCCTGTAGGTGGAACTCCGGAAAAATTGTTTGGAGAGAGGGCCTGTAGGTGGACCTCCGGAAAAATTGTTTGGACAGAGGGCCTGTAGGTGGAACTCCGGAAAAATTGTTTGGACAGAGGGCCTGTAGGTGGACCTCCGGAAAAATTGTTTGGACAGAGGGCCTGTAGGTGGACCTCTGGAAAAATTGTTTGAAGAGAGGGCCTGTAGGTGGACCTCTGGAAAAATTGCTTGATTAAAGGGCCTGAAGGGGGCCTTCCTGAAAAATTGTGCTAAAAGAGTGCCAGTTGGACCTCTAAAAAATGGCGTTTTTTGGGTCAGCGTTAGGCAAAGACGATATGTAGGAGGAGGAGGAGGAGGAGGAGGAGTAGAGAAGAGGAATCGGATACATAAGTTATTTAAATCTTTAGTAACAAATATATAAGTGGAGCACACTCAATTTAGGTATTTATGGAAATAACGCAATGAATAATATGTAGTAAATTAGATAAATATTTATTACACTATTATTAAGCATAAAAATTTAGGAAATATATAGTTAATGTCCAGAAAATAGGTAGAAAAGACACTGGAGATAAAAAATAAAATAACAAATAAGAAAGAAAAAATATTTAAAACTTGAATTGATTAACAAAAAATACTGATAAAAATAAGAATAAAGATAAAAAATGGAGATAAAAAGATAAAAAATGAAGATTTGCAAGATAGTCTTCTCCTGGTTTATAGGTATGGGGATACAGTTCAAAGTTGTGCTAATTCCATCTGGGTTGTTTTGATAATGTTATATAGTTGCACTTTGTTAGTATTTATACATTGTATCTCACTTAAGCTTAAGGAGGGATGTACTGTTATAAAGAGCAAATAGTTAATAGATATATTTGCGCTGGTAAGTTTGCGCTGTCAATAATAGATCACCAAAGCGTAGTATAGCGAATGCTCCTGGGTATCAGTACAGTTGGAGAAGCTTTATAGTTGGTACATTACCCTCCTGGAGTTAGAAGTAATGATGGATATCCCTCCTTGCAGGCTGGATCCCGGCTCTGTTCCAACTTTGCGAACGCTGGTTCTCCGCTGTGGCGCGCGTCTATCAGTCCGTAGGGTTAACACGTGGCGTCCCACGTGGTACTCCGCGCCAAATTTCAAATGGTGGTGTCCGGATGCTGGGAAGCCAAGGATCGTTGCCGCTGTATGTAAAGGTAAATGCACAGATTTTCTTTATACGGTAGTACAGGATAATCTCACTTTCTTCTTTAAAGTTGATTCAGCAGAATGTACACCAGACGCGTTTCGGGGATTACAAACTGTCCCCTTTTTCAATGGCCCATTGAAAAAGGGGACAGTTTGTAATCCCCGAAACGCGTCTGGTATACATTCTGCTGAATCAACTTTAAAGAAGAAAGTGAGATTATCCTGTACTACCGTATAAAGAAAATCTGTGCATTTACCTTTACATACAGCGGCAACGATCCTTGGCTTCCCAGCATCCGGACACCACCATTTGAAATTTGGCGCGGAGTACCACGTGGGACGCCACGTGTTAACCCTACGGACTGATAGACGCGCGCCACAGCGGAGAACCAGCGTTCGCAAAGTTGGAACAGAGCCGGGATCCAGCCTGCAAGGAGGGATATCCATCATTACTTCTAACTCCAGGAGGGTAATGTACCAACTATAAAGCTTCTCCAACTGTACTGATACCCAGGAGCATTCGCTATACTACGCTTTGGTGATCTATTATTGACAGCGCAAACTTACCAGCGCAAATATATCTATTAACTATTTGCTCTTTACAACAGTACATCCCTCCTTAAGCTTAAGTGAGATACAATGTATAAATACTAACAAAGTGCAACTATATAACATTATCAAAGCAACCCAGATGGAATTAGCACAACTTTGAACTGTATCCCCATACCTATAAACCAGGAGAAGACTATCTTGCAAATCTTCATTTTTTATCTTTTTATCTCCATTTTTTATCTTTATTCTTATTTTTATCAGTATTTTTTGTTAATCAATTCAAGTTTTAAATATTTTTTCTTTCTTATTTGTTATTTTATTTTTTTATCTCTAGTGTCTTTTCTACCTATTTTCTGGACATTAACTATATATTTCCTAAATTTTTATGCTTAATAATAGTGTAATAAATATTTATCTAATTTACTACATATTATTCATTGCGTTATTTCCATAAATACCTAAATTGAGTGTGCTCCACTTATATATTTGTTACTATTTTCTTTTCACTACGATTATAGGGTTAATCGCAAGTGTGAAGCACCTCCTATTCTATTTCCTGTACTGGTGAGCCACTAAAAAACGTATATATTCCTATTTAAATCTTTAGCTGCTTTCCCTCGGAGGAGATTTGAATTCCGGTGAAATCCAGGCTTTGTTCATTTTAATAAGCGTCAGCCTGTCAGCGCTGTCAGTTGACAGGCGTGTACGCTTATCGGTGATGACGCCACCAGCTGCACTGAATACCCGCTCTGACGGCACGCTAGCGGCAGGGCAACAAGGCACCTCCAAGGCGTACAGCGCCAGTTCAGGCCACGTGTCCAGCTTTGAAACCCAGTAGTTGTATGGAGCAGAGTGATCGCTACGGACGTTGGTATGGTCAGCTAGGTATTCCCTCACCATCTTTCTGTACAGCTCCCCCCTACTCTGCCTAGACTGGGGACAGGTAACAGTGTCTTGCTGGGGTGACATAAAAGTGGCAAAGGCCTTGGAGAGCATTCCCCTGCCAGTGCTGGTCAAGCTGCCTGCTCGCCTCCTCTCCCCCGCTACTTGGCTCACAGAACTATGCACTTTGCCTCTAGCGGCGTCAGATGGGAAGAATTGTTTCAGCTTGTGCACCAGGGCCTGTTGATATCTATTCACTCTCATACTCCTTTCCTCTGCAGGGATGAGAGTAGAAAGGTTCTGCTTGTACCGTGGATCCAGGAGAGTGAACACCCAGTAATCAGTGTTTCAAAAGATTCTTCTAACGCGAGGGTCACGGGATAGGCAGCCTAACATGAAGTCTGCCATGTGCGCCAGAGTCCCAACACGTAAGAATTCCCTCTCCTCACTGGCCTGACTCTCCATTTCCTCCTCCTCCTCCTCCTCCAAGTCCTCCTCTTCAGCCCACACAAGCTCAAGAGTTAAGGACTGAGCACTGGTACCCTCTACTGTCTCACCGACATTCTCCTCCTCTTCCTCCTCATCCTCATCCCCCTCCTCCGATACGTGCTGAGAAACAGAACGGAAGGTGCTCTGGCTATCAAGCGACGTATCTTCCTCCACTGTCTCTTGTGAAAAGCGCAAAGCATCCGACTTGATGCTGAGCAGTGAGTTTTTCAACAGGCAAAGCAGCGGGATGTTGAGGCTGATAATGGCGGCATCGCCGCTGACCATCAGTGTTGACTCCTCAAAGTTGCTCAAAACCTGGCAGATATCAGACATCCACGTCCACTCCTCATTGTAGACTTGAAGAATCTGAGAGACCTGACTACCAGTTCTGGTGGAAGATGACTTCTGGCAGTCTACAATCGCACTGCGCTGCTGGTAAACTCTGGATAACATGTTTAATGTGGAATTCCATCGCGTGGGCACGTCGCACAACAGTCGGTGAGCGGGCAGTTGTAGGCGGTGCTGCGCTGCCCTGACAGTGGCAGCATCTGTGGTCGACTTGCGGAAATGCGCACAGATGCGGCGCACCTTGGTGAGCAAATCAGACAGATTGGGGTATGTCTTGAGGAACCGCTGAACTATGAGATTGAACACGTGGGCCAGGCATGGCACATGTGTCAGTCTGCCGAGTTGCAGAGCCGCCACCAGGTTACGCCCGTTGTCACACACAACCATGCCTGGCTTAAGGTTCAGCGGTGCCAGCCACAGATCGGTCTGCGCCGTGATGCCCTGTAACAGCTCTTGGGCGGTGTGCCTTTTGTCACCTAAGCTCAGCAGTTTGAGCACCGCCTGCTGGCGCTTACCCACGGCACTGCTGCTGCGCCTAGAGCTACCGACTGAAGGCGCCGTGCCCACGGATGGTAATTCGGTGGAGGAGGAGGAGGGGTCGGAGGAGGAGGAGGCATAGTAGGTCTGAGAGACCGTGACCGAGGTAGGCCCCGCAATCCTCGGTGTGGGCAGTACATGAGCGGCCCCAGGGTCATTCTCGGTCCCAGCCTCCACCAAGTTAACCCAATGTGCCGTCAGGGAGATAGAGTGTCCCTGCCCGGCAGCACTTGTCCACGTGTCCGTGGTTAGGTGGACCTTCTCAGAAACAGCGTTGGTCAGGGCACGGATGATGTTCTCCGATACGTACTGGTGTAGGGCTGGGACGGCACATCGGGAAAAATAGTGGCGGCTGGGGACGGAATACCGAGGGGCAGCCACCGCCATGAGATTGCGAAAGGCCTCGGTCTCTACAAGCCTATAGGGCAGCATCTCCAGGCTAAGCAATTTGGAGATGTGGACGTTGAGGGCTTGGGCATGTGGGTGGGTGGAACTGTATTTCCTCTTGCGCTCCAGCGTCTGCTGTAAAGACAGCTGAATGCTGCGCTGGGTCACGTTGGTGGACACTGTGGAGGATCGTTGAGGCGAAGGTGTGGTTTTCCGGCGGGAGGCGCTCGTGCCGGGGTTCTGGGCAGGGGGTTGACTAGCAGAGGCAGCGAGTGACACAGGGGGTTGACTAGCAGAGACAGCGAGTGACACAGGGGAAGGAGCAGTGGTGTGACCCGCAGGAGGTGGTGAACGGCCTTGGTTCCATTGAGTGGGGTGTTTAGCACTCATATGCCTGCGCATGCTGGTGGTGGTTAGGCTAGTAGTGGTGGCACCCCTGCTGTTCCTGGTGTGGCACAGGTAGCACACCACAGTCCGTCGGTCATCCTCACTTTCTTTAAAGAACCTCCAGACTTGCGAACATCTAGGCCTCGCCACGGGAGCTTCACTACGTGAAACAGTTGCTGCTGATGCACCAGCTCTGGCCCTGCTTCTCCCTCTGGCCACACCACTGCCTCTTACAACCTGTTCTGGTGCAGCACTCGCCTCCGCCTCAGAAGCACTGTCTTCACTCGGCATATCAACCCAGCTTGGGTCAGTCACCTCGTCATCCTCCGATTCCTCAGTCTGCTCCCCCCTCGGAATTCCTCCCCTAACAACAACTTCACCACTGTCTGACAACCGTGTCTCCTCATCGTCTGACACCTCTTTACAAACTTCTTCCACTAACTCAACATTGTCATCATCATCACCCACAGACTGCGACAGTTGGAAAACTTGGGCATCGGGAACGAGGTCAGCAGCAACCTGAGAAGTGGTTTGTGACTCTGGGAAGGGTCCAGAAAACAGTTCCTGAGAGTATGCCGGATCGCATTCCAAATTTTCCTGGGAGGGGCAGACTGGGGGGAAGGAGGTTGAGGTGGAGGAGCCAGAGGAGTGCTCCCTTGGGTAACGTGGGTGGACTGCGTGGAAGACTGACTGGTGGACAAATTACTTGAAGCATTGTCCGCAATCCACGAGATCAGCTGTTCGCACTGTTGTGGTTTCAACAGTCCTCTACCACGTGTCCCTGTAAGTTGAGACATGAAGCTAGGGAGTGTAACTCTGCGGCGTTCCACAGCTCCCTCATCAGCAGGTACTGTCTCACCCTGCCCAGGACCACGGCCTCTGCCCCCTGCAGTAATTGAATGCCCACGCCCATGCCCACGCCCTCGTCCTCGACCCTTAGCCCTGGGGTTCAACATTGTTTGTATATATGTATGATATAAAAAAAAAAAATTAAACTGGCTTGGTGTACTGAAACCCACAAACTTGTTCAGTCTGGTAGAATTAAGTGACGTACAGAAAGTGTCACCTGGACAGTATGGATGGGAGCGAATGTGCTGAACTGTGACACACAGAAAGGTTACACGCAGCTGAGTAAAATGGATTTGTATCACTGAGCTAAAACAACTGAAATAATAATTTTTTTTAAAATATTTTTATATTTTGTTTTTTTGGGAACGTGACGTGCAGGAAATATGGTAGAACTGACTGACACCCTGTTAACGGTGGCTATTTAGTCTGTGACCCAGACAAATGTCACACAGAGAATTTTCTGGATCAAGCAGTAGATGATATTGGTAGCAAATGACTTGGTTGTATTGTGTGACGTACAGAAAGTGTCATCTGGACAGTATATATGGATTGGAGTGAGTCAGTGCTGAACTGTGACACACAGAATGGTTCCACAGTGCTGTGTGCAATGGATTTGTATCACTGAGATAGAACAAAAAAAAAAAAAAACAGGGTTAGATATAGCGATAGCTGCACTACTAGTGCCAGCCAGCCAAGTGACAAAAAAAATAAATAAATAAAATGTCTTCTAGCCCTTAGAAGGGCTGTTGGGTTCTTTGTGGGTGATCCCTGCCTAACTGAGATCTAAATTCAGGCCCTAACACTGTCCCTGAAGGCAGCAGCTCTATCCCTAACGATATCCAGACGGCATCTGAGACAAGCACCGCAGCCAGTCGGTAGTATATTCCAGGGTCACCTGATCAGGCCAGCCAACCCCTGCTATCGACATGTAAGGGCCCCACGTGATGCTGGGTGGTACGCAGAGTCTCCTGGCTTGTGATTGGCTGTGTTTTTAGGCGCCAAAAAAGCACGATGCGGAAGTTGCCATTTCCTCGAGCATGGCGAGATACTCGTCCGAGCATCGAGCAGTTATGAGTACCCTAATGCTCGAACGAGCACCAAGCTCGGACGAGCATGTTTGCTCATCTCTAGTCACAGTGTTTCTACCTTGATGGACGGATAGACCCCAGGCGGTAGCTCCGGCTGCATTAATAGGTGGAATAATTGAGGGTCGTCGAGTGGAAATGAAGTCCAGACCTTTATGGATGATCCAACGCAGTTTTATTAACTCAATTTGCATATAGGAAATTCACTTCAGGCTTTATCTTGATGTTCCAGCAAGTGCAGCTTTATATACTTGGCAGATAAAGATTTCTGAATTTCTGTCTTAAGCTGAGCTTTTCTATTAAGTCTGGCTTTCCTTTAGCTGTTGCCTTGTTTCAGGCTGTAATTCTCAGTCTTGGTCGATCAACAGAGCTGAAGGTGCTCTTCTGTCCTGAACACCTCCTTCCCCTAGCAGGGGGTAGGGTAAAAACTGCCTAAACTGCCTTTTCCTCCTCACTGCAGGAAGTTGGAAGAAACTACTTCTCTCCAGCAGAGGAGGTCAGAATGGCATAAGGAACGTACCATTCTGGTGAAACTACAAACTAGATCTGCCACAGTATTGCTGACACCTGCCGGTCCACCAGGTACATAACATTGCAACAGTTACATAACATTAGGTAGGAATATACACAGTACTGCAGGTACGGGTATACAATGCATAGAATGACATTTAGGGTAGTACACAGATAGAAGCTAGATACCAAGAGTGGTAACACTACTCTGGGGTGTTACAGATAGTACATGGATTTAAAATACAGTCATGTGATTGAGGCCTTAACATGCGAGGAGATATTTTCTGCATCCCAATTTATATATGCATCATGTTGATCGTGCGGATGATCTTGACAGCCACTATCCCACAATAACAGCCAATGCTGGAGCACTGTAATCAACTTTTAATGTATTGTCATCTAAGTATGGAGCTTCATTTATCCATCACAATGGCCGGGGTTTTCCTCTCTATACTAAAAGCCTGAAGCCCAACAAAAGTTACTGGACTATCCTGTATCAGTGTTGAACCAGTAAAATTCATTCTAGGGGCCCACTACACTGATACAGTACATGCAAATATTACCCATTTACAGAGCGGCAGACAGCAGCAGGACCTGACAAAATGATTGATTATAGGGGTCCAAGCAGAGACTTTGAAGGCAGGTCACTATGAAATGAGAGTATTGGCTGGCCTGCCTTGGTGTCTTGAACATCTCGGCCATCGGATGCATTTACAATAATAAACTGTTAAATAATCTACCCAGTTTTCATATGAACATAGGCTGTATGAGATGCTATACGTATGTGCTGTATCTACATATATATAGTGCAGTCAGTTTACTGTACCATGCACCACTTGTGCAGGGTATGGGGGTCTAGGGCCCACCTTGCTCAGAGGCCCACGGGGGGATTCACTTGTACCTCTGTGGGCCAGTCCGGGCCTGCTTGTAATAGGTGCTGATATTTGGTTTCCTTCCTAAAATAGTTTGATATGTCTTTTTACAGAACCGAGTTTATTAAAAAATAATTCTATCCATTTAAAGCCCTGCAGTTATCTGCTGTTCTGGCTTTGACAAGATCAAACACATAATATGGTTACACCTTTGATTTATATCTGAGTATATTATGTTTCCTTTTATCCAGGGAAGGAAACATACATTTTTCAATGGTTTACCCTACAGTCACTTATATAGTCTATAATTTTACATAAAAGAAACTTGATAAATTTGATATAAGGTCCATGAGTTATTACAGCATTATGTGAAAGCCTCCAGGTTAGGCACAAACATATGATTATCTATATAATGTATTACATAGAAAACATGTTATTACAGAAATCTCGATAATCCTATGGACAATTTGTGTGCTGTAGTATCTTCATTCATTTAATTATAGCTGCTAATCCAGAAAGCGCTAGTGCGTCACCTCCCGCCACAGTCACATTACATTTTACCTGTTTTCAAACAGATACGAACCAATCATTTGTCTATGATAGGAGTTGATGTTGCTCTGTGACTATAGGCTTGTGCAGAAGGCCCTGGAATGGAGGAACATGAGCTGTGTACTTACCTACATATCTATCCAATTGAAACATGTGCATAATGTTTATCTTTCAGATTCCATACGAATCAGACAAAAAACTGTGAAGGGTGAACATGGCCCTTTAATATAAACTGTTACACAAAATAACATGTTTAAGGTTAAAGGCACTTTTACATGAGGCAACTGAGCAGGCAATTATCAGGAAGAAACAGTTACTGCCTGCTTGTTAGAGGAAGTAAATGCTGTACTTACATTTTCATATAGGCTATATATAATGTTTTGGTCACTGGAGGTAAGACTAGAAGTTGTGGTGTGAGTGGGTACTGGTGTCATGTTTAATTTTTATTCATGTATTTTATTTTATATTTCGTGCCCTCCATAAAGTCATAAAAGACCTTTGGAGGAGGGTGGGTAGAAGGAGGGCAAGAGAGTTCAAGAGGGGCCTGGATGTATTTCTGGAGGGTAATAATATTACAGGTTATAGCTACTAGAGAGAGGTCGTTGATCCGGGAAGTTATTCTGATTGCCTGATTGGAGTTGGGAAGGAATTTTTTTCCCCTAAAGTGAGGAAAATTGGCTTCTTCCTCAAAGGTTTTTTTTAGCCTTCCTCTGGATCAACTTGCAGGATAACAGGCTGAACTAGATGGACAGATGTCTTTTTTCAGCCTTATAAACTACGTTACTATGTATTTTAACATTGCATTTTTAGATTTTTATTGCTAAGTTCTCCTGTAACTGGGGCTGACACACAAAATTAGAACCAGTTACAGATTGAATACAGCCACCGGACCCTCACATAGCTGATCTGGGTCTGCTAAGATCCAACAACTCCTGCAGTTACCCAGCACCAGGTGATAACTAGTGTTCGGCCGAGCATGCCTACGCTCGGGTCTGCTCAGTGTTCGGTGCTCGAGTCTCTTCCCCACACTATAATTTTGATTTGTACGCTAATGCGTACAAATTTGTATGCTAATGCGTACGCATTGTGCGCTAATGCGTACGCATTGTGCGCTAATGCGTACAAATTCAGTTAATTAGCATACTTTTATGAGTGAAAGGAGTAAAAGAGGAGAAGTCGCGATTCTGACCTTTTTCTATTAACCAGACACCCTCCCCTCTTCCGAGCGGGGGGTGCCTGGTTTAGTCCCATTGACTAACATTATGCTCGGGTGCTCGGCCGAGCACTTGAGCAACCCCTAGTGCTCGGCCAGACCACCCGTGCATACGAGCACAGAGGTGCTTGCTCAACACTAGTGATCGCTGGGACAAGAAGAGAATTCATAAAATAAATGTTATTCTCCATTTAATGAAAAGTTATACACTTTGCTCATACATTTTTTTTATATCATTTTTATTTCGACCAGTGCACAAAATGGTCATGTGTTTGACATACATAGACTATGTCCTGTATGGAGCCAGGCACTGATGTGTCTATCACATGACCATCCTGGGAATGAACTAAGCAGGTTCCTATTAAATAACATCAAGTAGGGATCATCTTGAAAACAATTAGGAATTAATGGAGAAAGCATATTGGGTAAAACTTAGAACTTTTCTTATACTATGAAAAACCTTATTATGAAACCCAAATTCCCTTATAAAGGGGTTGCCCTATAAGAGATAGTTTCTCTGACAGACCTAGCCTGTCCATGCCCATCTACCGAAGGTAAGATAGGCCAGAACTACTGCAATTAGTTGATCTCTAGGCCATATTCTATTTAAAAGTTAGTATTTTTCCCCAAACAAACTCTTTAAGGGGTATTTCCATCTGAATATTTATGGCATATCAATAGGATATGTCATAAATGTCCAATAGGTGTGGGTGTCACCTTTGGGACCTGCTCTTAGTTAAAATATGGAGCCCTAATGTGAAAAAAGAGCAAACCACACCAGGCTTACTCTATTCACTTCTGTGCTGAGTGCTTGCTCAGTCAAATTTGGAAGTTCCATAGTGGTGAATAGAATGGTAGCCATGTATGCCTGGTGTCCTCTCCATTCACTCCTATGAAACTTCCAAAAGTAGCTGAGTGCCCTCACTTGACTATTTATGGAAGTTCAAAAGCAGTGAATGGAGAGGATGGCACTCATGTGTGACATGCTCTTCATCCATGATGGGGCTTGATTCTTGAGATATGAGCGGGTTTTTAGAGGTAGGACTTGCATCTATAGGACATTTATAGCAAATCATATTGATATGCCATAAATGTCCAGATGGGACAATAACCTTTAACTCTCTAGGAAATAATATAGTGGTTGTATGTGGGATGATAATATAACTTGCCCATTATAAAGAGGATGTTTAAACATACAATAGAATTTCTATTTGTGCAGATTTCAGGCAAGATAATATTACAACTGACAAAGCAGTTTCTACGTGAGTTTATTCAGGACACATTTCTAAAATAACTATGCTGAGTGCTGGCTTCTTGCCAGTACATGTGATTCTAGGCAGCATTTGCAAATATCAGCAAGATTACTTCAAAGAAGGGAATGAAGCAGAAATACTTTCTGTTGAAAACAGCATAAAGACAACCATTGCTGCTGGGACCTGTGTGCCTGATATCAGCAGAGCAAACAGTAAATCTCATACAACATGCTTTCACCTGACATGATTAATGACCAAAGTCATGTTTCAGGCCAGTAGAAATGCGACTTCGATTCTCCCATTATATTTTTATCAGAGGCTTATTCATTATTCTTGGAGGTCACCTTGTGAAAACTACCAACACACAGCATATATTCCCCAAACTGCGGGTATATAGTGCCCTGGAGCAGGGATACTTAACTTAGGGGAAACAGGGGCAAATGTTCACAAATCTCCAGACTTCAAAGTCATCAACTCCTTGATGTTTAATGGAATACTGTTTAATACTGTGTAATGGCATTTTATATGTATGTTATTTAGAGCTGAGCGAATCCTAAAAGATTTGTGGATTCGGCCCGAATTTTCCACGGGATTCGTGGATTCGGGCCGAATCCCATTAAAGTCTATGGGAGACCCGAATTATTTTGCAGGGGCCAAAGGTTCGGCCGTATCTATCTGCAAAATTGCAGATAGATACGCTGCGGCTCCTATGAAGAAGCTCTATAGTTGTCCGTGCGTACGGACAGCTATAGGCATTTTCAATGGGGCCGCCCGGCGTGTGTTCCGTGCGTACGGAACACACGCCGGGCGGCCCCATTGAAAATGCCTATAGTTGTCCGTACGCACGGACAACTATAGGGATTCTTCATAGGAGCCGAGAAGACCAAGGCACAGCCCCCTCCAGCATCAGGACAAGTAAGTTTTTATGTTTTATGTGTGTGTATATGTATGTGTGTGTATATGTATGTGTGTGTGTAGTATGTGTGTATGTATATGTGTGTGTATGTATATGTGTGTGTATGTATGTATGTATGCATGTATGTGTGTGTGTAGTATGTGTGTATGTATATATGTGTGTGTATGTATGTATGTATGTATGTGTGTGGGTATATGCATACACTGTACGTACTGTATATTGTACAGCGTGGCGCAGGGGTTATATTGTCCTGCATGGTGTAACCGCCATGCATTTGTTGTACAGTATATATTATAATCCCTGTACCATGCTATACAATGTACAGTATGATTCATACACCATACTGTATAATACACAGTATGATCCGTACACCATACTGTATGGTATACAGTATAATCCGTACACCATGCTGTATAATATACAGTATAATCTGTACACCATGCTGTATAGTATACAGTATAATCCGTACACCATGCTGTATAGTATACAGTATAGTCCTTACACCATGCTGTATAGTATACAGTATAATCCCTACACCATGCTGTATAGTATACAGTATAGTCCGTACACCATGCTGTATAGTATACAGTATAATCCCTACACTATGCTGTATAGTATACAGTATAATCCCTACACCATGCTGTATAGTATACAGTATAGTCCCTACACCATGCTGTATAATACACAGTATAATCCGTACACCATGCTGTATAGTATACAGTATAATCCCTACACCATGCTGTATAGTATACAGTATAGTCCGTACACCATGCTGTATAATACACAGTATAATCCGTATACCATGCTGTATAATACACAGTATAATCCGTACACCATGCTGTATAGTATACAGTATAGTCCGTACACCATGCTGTATAGTATACAGTATAATCCGTACACCATGCTGTATAGTATACAGTATAGTCCCTACACCATGCTGTATAATACACAGTATAATCCGTACACCATGCTGTGTAGTATACAGTATAATCCCTACACCATGCTGTATAGTATACAGTATAGTCCGTACACCATGCTGTATAATACACAGTATAATCCGTATACCATGCTGTATAATACACAGTATAATCCGTACAACATGCTGTATAGTATACAGTATAATCCGTACACCATGCTGTATAATATACAGTATAATCCGTACACCACGCTGTATAGTATACAGTATAATCCATACACCATGCTGTATAATATACAGTATAATCCGTACACCATGCTGTATAATACACAGTATAATCCGTACACCATGCTGTATAGTATACAATTTAATCCGTACACCATGCTGTATAATATACAGTATAATCCGTACACCATGCTGTATAGTATACAGTATAATCTGTACACCATGCTGTATAATATACAGTATAATCCGTACACCATGCTGTATAATATACAGTATAATCTGTACACCATGCTGTATAATATACAGTATAATCTATCCTTGTTGCTGCTCCCATTCAGTATAAAGTCTCCTTAGTTTAAAAAAAGAAAAAAAATCGGTATCTCAGGTATTCATTTCTTTATTGGCAAATGGGGGCGTGGCATGGGAGGAGCCAGGGTAGCATGTGGGATGGGCCGGGGTAGTGGGTGGGGTTAGGGGCCCCATTCAGATTCTTGCTATGGGGCCCAATGATTTCTATGTACGCCCCTGGCTGTATCTATCCGCAATTTTGCGGATAGATACGGCCCCATTCATACGGTCGTTTGAATGGGGCCTAAAAGTTGCCCCAACATGTGAAAACCTCAGAAAATGATGGAAACACCTTGGAAATGCATAGGAAACACCAGGGGCAGCATGTAGGGATGCCTCTGAGGCTTCCTAATTGCACCATATTTTCTAAATCTGGCCAATAGTCTGGGGATGACCCCAAGGCAATTTTCAGGGACACGGTAATGGTGACCCACTTAAAAATGCTGCCTGACAACCTGGCGGTGAACCCCTGATTGTCTGTCTTTCAATAAGATTGCAGTGTAAAGCATGGTGGTGAGCCTCAGTATGACTTTTAGGATGAAGATTGCATGTGGACACGTACTCCCTGGAACAGGGCTGCCATCAGGAATTTCGGGGCCCCCTACAGGCAAATTTCGCGGGCCCCCCCCCTTTCGGGTAAACTTTACAGATTGCAAAATGGCTAACTTTTTTTTCTTAACAAGTCACATCATTGTGTTTATTATCCCTGTACTGTGACATCACTGTTTATTATCCCTGTTTATTATCCCTGTACAGTGACATCGCTGTGTTTATTATCCCTGTACAGTGACATCGCTGTGTGTATTATCCCACTGCAGGAAGAGGTAAGTGGTCTATGTTTGTGTGTTTGTTTTCTATTTTTCAGGGTCGTGAATGCAGAGGACTACTTCGGATTCGCTGGACTACGAAAAAAAAATGGCGTGGGGTCCCCCCCTTTTTTCCTTCACCAGCCAGATACAACCAGCAGCAGCAGCCTGGCACTACCAGGGTGGGAAGGGACACGGTTATTGGCCCTTCCCAGCCTAATGTTACCAGCCTGCAGCCGCCCCAGAGCCAGACCCTCAATTTAGAAGGTCCGGTCCTGCGTGTACCCGGCTCTTCCCGGCACCCCTGGTGGCGGTGGGTGCCGAGGTAATAGATGTTGGGGTTAGTGCTGGCCTGCCATACCGGCAAACACTAAGCCCAGTATTAGTAATCAGGGCCGTCTGTAGATAGCCGTAATTACTAAAACTGTAGTATTGTAAAAAAAAAATACACACACACCAGTATAAAACATTTTATTGAAATAAACACTCCACTGTCCATTGAAATAAACGCTCCACTGTCTTCCCTGCTGGCGCGCACTATGACCTGACGCTGTGTCAGGTCATAGTGCGCGCCGGCAGGGAAGACAGTGGAGCGGGGAGCCAGAGGACAGCGGCAGCCAGAACAGGTAAGTCTGCTTTTTTAAAGGGGGGCCGGGCGGCACGGATCATCACTAGTCCGCTCTGGCTCGTGATGCCGTGCCGAGCCGAGCCGACGCGGCAAATATTCGAGCGAATCCCGAATATTGCCGCTTCGGCTCGCTCATCACTAATGTTATTATATATATCCTGTTCATTTGCACTGTGTTTGCATGGTACTGTGGAAAGGGTTCATAAACACTAAGAGACTTTTGGGACTTTCTAGCTAATAATGAGAAGCTAGTGATTTTCCACAGCTACCATAGAGTTTAAAGAAGAGCATGTTTTGAAGAGAAAAAGCCAGACTTTTTTACCACCAAAACCAGACAGATTGACCTTTTAGGGTACTTTCACAATAGCGTTTACATATTCCGGTATTGAGCTCCGTCATAGGGTCTCAATACTGGAATAAAACGCTTCAGTTTTGTCTCCATTCATTGTCAATGGAGACAAAACTGAACTGAAGAGAACGTCTCCAGACCAGAGAGAAAATCGCAACATGCTGCGGTTTGCTCTCTGGTCTGGGCATCCGCACCAATACGGATCAGGAATGACCCCCAATGCAAGTCAATGGGGACGGATCCGTTCGGTGTGACACACTAGTAAACGGATCCGTCCTCCATTGACTTTCAATGGAGTTCATGACGGATCTGTCACCTTGCACTTTTGTCACCTCATCTCCCTCCTCTGGAGGTCCAGCAGGGGGCGCTGTGCAGGCTGCTCTTGCTCTCCACTGGAATCTTCACATTGTGCCCGCCGCCGGCCTCCTCCTCCTCCTGAACGCTGCTGGGACAGCACTGAAGGCAGCCCAGGGACACAAGCAGCAAGGTAAAAGAATCCTCATCCTCAGCCCACATTTTTATAGCAAAGTGGGGAGATGTAACATGCCCTTTGTCTTGTGAGGTCCCCCTCCTCCTCAAGACAGTGTATGGGGCTGGAGCACGGTTCCGGCCCCACACGTGCACCTACGGCAGCACGGATCCAGCGGCACCCTTCACCCGCCGGATCCGTGCTGCCGCTAGTGTAGAAGTAGCCTTAGATGTCTGGTTTAGCTTTGTTGTTATGTCTGAAAAACTGTTTTTGTCTGGAAAAACTATTGTGTCATTATCATTGAGAATCATTGAAGCTCTAATGCAAGTTTTAGAGACGGGAGTTGTAACATTGTATTTGTGTTTGTGCTGAGTTTCTCCACTCCACTCTCCTAAACCAGAACCCTTTAGTGTAGCCAGAAACTGTATATAGGAGAGCAGTCAGAGCCCCTAGTGTTCTGCAGTTAGGGAACAGTACTTAGAGGAGACTCTGCCAGACTACTTGAGTGACCAGAAGAAAACGCTGAAATGAATATACTCTGCCACAGACCCTGGATCACCAGCCTTTTGACCAGTGTACCAGCTTTTTGAGAGAAAGAGGGACAGCTAGTTCAGGCCTTTCCTCAGCATCAAACTCTTTTACAGGCAAGCCCTATGCCTTGCCTGTATTGTTCTGCATCTGAATTCCTCCAGTAAAGAAGCACACTGGTTTACTGCAGACCCTGACTCTCCGGACTTATTTTCCATTGGGGTGTATCACGCCATACCATCCCTTCCGGAGAGCAGCAACATGTGGTGACACCGCAATGGGTGGGGGACCCAGCCACTGTAGGTATCTAAGGGAGCCTTAATACACAGCAGATTTTGTTGCAGAAAGTTTTCTGCAACAGAAAATCAGTTCCATTAATTTGAACAGTATTGTTTTGGCGTCAAGCACATGGATTTCTGCAAGCACTATTACAAGTGAATGGAACTGATTTTCAGTTGCTGAAATTTTTTATAAACAAAATCTGCTTCATGAGAAAATGCATTAATTATTAACCACATTGGGGCAGATTTAAGATACAGTCACACATGCAGGCTTTGAATCAGTGGATCATAACAGGGGAGAAAATATAAAGGATAGACACTACTCCTTTTTTTAAATCCACTCCTGGTTTTTGCTTCAAAAACTGCACCAAATAATGTGAAAAAACCTGCAAATGTGCATATAACCTGTCTAATGCTCTCTAATATTGAGACAGTATAAACTTAGAGATGGCAGCCAGAACATCTGCTACATTTATCACAGTGGTGTGCACTGTATAATGGATTTGGTGTATCGAGCTAGAAGTTAGATACTTTTTCTTACAGTGGCTATTGAATCCAGCAAGGTGCAGATAATAAATGTTGACCATGACATGCGTGCTATTTTTTTTTTTTAGCATATTTCAAGTCAGAACTGTGACTCATCTGGAATAGGAAATGTACCCCAATATCTATTGTAGTTGTACAATTAAGGGCTGTTTCACACGAGCAAGTCAATTGAGGGAATCGTGCTCCCTGTATGAGCGTGATCCTCTGTTCTGGACTTAGAATGTTATGTGCCTATGCTTGACTTTACAGATACAGGATCATACTGACAGACACCCATGGCTAATGTCTGCAATCAACAATAATGCCGATCATAGGAGAAATGTGCTCCCGTGCTGGTAACAGCCTAGTGAAGGCTCTGATGCCTATCACAAGTATATTCCAATACAGGTCCTCACTTGGCAATACTGCATTGGAATATACTGAATTTCATATGGATAATGGATCAATTTACATTACTAAATACAAATAGCAATCTATTGATTGCTTGCTATAGTCCCCTATGGTGATTTAAAAAAAAGGTGTTTAAAAATATAAAAAAAACATATTAAAACAAATATATAAAAATCACCCCTCCCCCTTTTGCCAAAATTATAATAAAAAAAAAAGCAAAAAAAAAAAACAACAAACATCTCCAAATCGAAAAATGCAGTACTATTAAAACATAAAAATCTCTGTCATACAAAGAATGTCATAGCGGCAAAAGAAATCAAAATGGATGATTTAAAATTTTTTCATTGCTTCCCCTCCCCCAAAAATTTTATAAAAAGTGAGCAAAGTCATACACACTCCAAAATGGTATCAATAAAAGCTACAGATGGTCCTGCAAAAAAAATGAATCCTCACACAGTTCTGTAGACATAACCATAAAAAAGTTATAGGGGTCAGAATATGGGAAAAAAAAATACAAATTCAGTATTAAAACACAAGAAAAACTATGTAAATGTGGTATCGCTGTAATCATACTGACCCAGAGAGTGAAGCTAAAAGGTCAGTTTTACCCCATAACAAAACCCATAAAAATTATGGCGGAACTGCATTTTTTTTCCCAATTCCACCCCATTTGGATTTTTTTTCCAGCTTCCCATTACATTGTATGCAACTTGTCGTGCAAAAAACTATCTTCCATTCAACTATGTGAACATAAAAAAAAAAAGTTCTGGAAAGGCAGGGGGTGAATAACAAAAACACTAATGCGAAATATTCTCTGGGGCTCAATGGGTTAAAGGGGTTGGCCTCTTTCTGGCTACTATTGACACATATGTATGTAAAATGATTATATGACACTAATATAGCCTTTTTTGAAATGTGTAATTTTCTATATTCCATAAGGTATGCCCCCTTGTTTGTCAGGTCTTTTGTGCTGTCCTAGGGAGGTTCTGTCCTGATGAAGGGTCATGTGACCAGACATCTCTCAGCCCTGTCCAGTCTAACACTTCCCCTCTATGGATAGGACCATCCTGTGGACACCACAAAAGATTTGGCAAACAAGGGACATACCTTATGAAATATAGAAATATAGGCTATATTAGTAAGTGCCAGTCATCTTACATACACATTGATCTACACTAATCAGAAAGTGTCCAAGCCCTTTAAAGGGAGTCTGTCACCTAATTTTCAACAATATACCTCAGAGCATTTCCCCATAAAGGATTGCAGACACATCCCAAACATACCTGTGTGCACTTTGTGCCTTTATTCCATGTCCATGAAAAGCACTTTTATTCTACTGGGAAACAACTCCCAAGTGCCCAGCTGAAAGTGAAAGTAAAAACAGTTTTCACTCCTGACTCGATTTCTAACAGCTATATCTTCTGATATGGTGGATATAATGCTATGATTCTGGTATAATTTGAAAGCTTTCAAACAAGGTCAGGTTCATATTTCTAGTGGCTACCAATCCCAATATATGTGCTGCTAAAGCAGCCCTCCCCTCTTCAGTCTAGCTTGCTTCGGGCACTTGCAGCAGCAGAGCTGGGCACTTGGGAGCTGTTCTTCAGCAGAATAAAAGTGCTTTTCCAGGACATGGAATACAGGAACAAAGTGCACACAGGTACGTTTGGGATGTGTAGGCAATCTTTTATGGGGCAGTGCTCTTAGTTGAAAAACAGGTGACAGACTCATTTTAAGCTAAAAGACATGTCCAACATACTGTATTTCTTGAACACCACAGGATTTTATTAACGACAACAAAAACCTTGTAAAATGGCATTGCATGTGGACCTACAACCTACCGTGAAGCTGTCCAAACTAGAAATTCAGGTTTGTCTGACCTTGTTCAAAATCTCCCACTCTTACTCTGCTTACAGTATGGTGTCCTGATGTCTGTAGCACTGGCTCAGAGATGACAAGGTAGTCTACTTTATTTCCTGTAATTAAGGATTTCTCCAGGATGTTTATATTGATGACCTAACACCAATAACAATATCCGATTGGCAGGGGTCAGACATGCCCTCATGTGCTGATCAGTTGATATGGAGAAGCCCAAGACCCACAAATAGGTCCATCCATTTGCTAGTAGACAGAACTGGCTGCCACAGCATTGTTTCTATTCACTTCAACAGCTGTAGATAGTGGTACATGTGTTTTGACCCATAATGACTAAATATTTTTGTCGGACCCACTTTATTTTCCAAATAACTCATTTTACTGTTTAACATGTGATTAAAACATTACATTATTTCTGAGTCAGTACAAACCTAATACCAAATTTGTATAGTTTTTATGTACTTTTAGTATTTATGAACAATAAAAATATAATTTGGGATATATACGTTAATTTTAAAAAAATATATAATGACAAAGCAGTTTATTAAATTTTCTTGGGTTAGATTATCAGTTGCTAAATCCTGGAGACCCTCTTCAACCCTCAGGGACCTTTTCAGGCACCCCCTTTTAAGTTTGATTATTTTTTTTCCCTCCAATTTCATTCCAGTCAAAACCTCAAAAACAAATGAAATCTATTTTTAATGTGTATATAATGATAGCTTGGAATGTGATCCTGTCAGACATTGATGGCTATCAAGGCAATTTATTAATGTATTTTTGTTTCTGAATGCTATGAAATTTGACATTCCCAGTTAATAGTTTTGTACGTCAGATCTAGGATTATGATAATACGCAAATAGGCAAAGACAATTCAATTCAATATTCTACATCGCTTGACAAATGAGTAACAGAATAATGTGGTGATTACAACTGACATTAATTCAAGTTATATTTTAGTTATGCCAACTTCTTATTTGAATAAATGTTGCTTTTCTGCCAAGGGAACCATGTCATATGAAAGAAACACTGAGGTTGAAGAAAGAAAGTGTTCTGTCAAATCCAACTTGTTTTCAATATTAAATATGGCGGGGTGAGTCAGAAGAAAGCAAAGGAAAACCAGAGGTATACTGTGCAATCTAAGGCTCAAGTACACGACCGTATCCATTTTGTAATCTGCAAACTGCACAGATACCTGCCATGTGCACTCCACAATTTTCTCACTTTTAAACCAAGCAAAACTCACAGAAACAAAAGGATAAAAAACATCCTGCATGATGTGATAATAATGATTGCGGATGTCAGTGGCTATATATATCAAAATAAATCACAGAAAAGGAATATTAGTGCACAAAAATAGATGCAAACAATATATACTGTATAAACTTAAGACCTTATTCTGATATGATAAAATCTGAGACTCTTAGCCAATATATTTTGATCAAAACACATCTGTGCCCACCTACCCAGCATCACGGTGGTCTCAGGTCAGGCAGGTCCTACGCTAAACCTAACTATGCCGTTGGGCATCTATATCTAGGAGCGTGGACACTGCACATATAGGCGTGTTGCTCCTAGTGACCTCTATGTGCATACAGCAACCAATGAGAGGAGGAGCAAACACACCTATATGTACCACGCAATCAAGACGCTCAATTTGATAGGAGGAGCAAAAGTGCACAAGAATGCTACTCAAGATAAGCTAAGAGCGCATTCACACCTGAAGGTGCCACTCCCTCAGGTACATATTATAAACCAAGCAAAATTCACAGAAACAAAAGGATTAAAAACATCCTGCATGATGTGATAATGGTTAGGTTTAGCGTAGGACCTGCCTGAGTGAGTTTTGCTTGGTTTATAATATGTACCTGAGGGAGTGGCACCTTCAGGTGTGAATGCGCTCTTAGCTTATCTTGAGTAGCATTCTTGTGCACTTTTGCTCCTCCTATCAAATTGAGCATCTTGATTGAGTGGTACATATAGGTGTGTTTGCTCCTCCTCTCATTGGTTGCTGTATGCACGTAGAGGTTACTAGGAGCAACACGCCTATATGTGCGGCGTCCACGCTCCTAGATATAGATGCCCACTGGCATGGTTAGGTTTAGCGTAGGACCTGCCTGACCTGAGACCACCGTGGGTAGGTGGGCACAGATGTGTTTTGATCAAAATATATTGGCTAAGAGTCTCAGATTTTATCATATCAGAATAAGGTCTTAGTTTATACAGTATATATTGTTTGCATCTATTTTTGTGCACTAATATTCCTTTTCTGTGATTTATTTTGATATATATAGCCACTGACATCCGCAATCATTATTATCACATCATGCAGGATGTTTTTTATCCTTTTGTTTCTGTGAGTTTTGCTTAGTTTATGATTAGAGATGAGCGAGCACTAAACTGCTCGGGTGCTCATTATTCGAGTCGAACTTTTCCCGATGCTCGGGTGCTCGTTTCGAATAACGAACCCCTTTGAAGTCAATGGGAGACTCGAGCATTTTTTGTAGGGGACCGGGGCTCTGCCTAGGGAAGGCTGGGTGAAAACCTGGAAACCTCAGAAAATGATGGAAACACCACGGAAATGGACAGGAAACAGCAGGGGCAGCATGTAGGGATGCCTCTGAGGCTCCCTAATTGCACCATTTTTTCTAAATCTGGCCAATAGTCTGGGGATGACCCCAAGGCAATTTTCAGGGACACGGTAATGGTGACCCTCTTAAAAATGCTGCCTGACAACCTGGCGGTGAACCCCTGATTGTCTGTCTTTCAATAAGATTGCAGTGTAAAGCATGGTGGTGAGCCTCGGTAATAAGATTGCAGTGTAAAGCATGGTGGTGAGCCTCAGTATGACTTTTTAGATGGAGATTGCATTTGGTCACGTACTCCCTGGAACCCCATAGTCACCCTTTCTCTGATGTGCTACCCCAGAACATTCTCTGCCCCAATTCGCAAGACCTTTTGCAGTCTCCGTGTGCTGACAGTGGGGATTTACCAGTGTTGTCTGAGGAGGTGGTGGACAATGGCGAGACACAGGTGTCGGGGGGTGAGGTAGTTGAAAGTGAAGCAAGTTACAGTGGGGACTCCTTGGGGGGACTTTCTCATGATGGGACAGATTCAATTGTGTTTAGAAAGGCTGATGGGCTTCCGTCAGCACTGTGTGTATAGAACCCCATGGCCTTTCATAAAAATAGTCTGGCGATGACCCCAAGGCAATTTTCAGGGACACGGTAAAGGTGACCCACTTAAAAATGCTGCCTGACAACCTGGCGGTGAACCCCTGATTGTCTGTCTTTCAATAAGATTGCAGTGTAAAGCATGGTGGTGAGCCTCGGTAATAAGATTGCAGTGTAAAGCATGGTGGTGAGCCTCAGTATGACTTTTTAGATGGAGATTGCATGTGGTCACGTACTCCCTGGAACCCCGTAGTCACCCCTTCTCTGATGTGCTACCCCAGAACATTCTCTGCCCCAATTCGCAAGACCATTTGCAGTCTCCGTGTGCTGACAGTGGGGATTTACCAGTGTTGTCTGAGGAGGTGGTGGACAATGGCGAGACACAGGTGTCGGGGGGTGAGGTAGTTGTATGGGAAGCAAGTTACAGTGGGGACTCCTTGGGGGGACTTTCTCATGATGGGACAGATTCAACTTGGGTGGATCAGGCACAGGAACAGATCAAATTATTTTTTTTTTTGTGTTTATTTAACTTTTATTTAGCACAAATAACCACAGAGATATTTATTCGTTTCCTTCGCTGCGCAGTCTGGCGTTGGGGTTCGTCACTTTGATGGCGAGCTGTGCCGCTCTCTCCACAATGGTCTTTCGTTTTTTTGAGGAGACGTTGTGGGCGATTTCTCCACAGAAGGACTTGTTGCTCATCAACAGAACCTCGAGCTCCTTGACATTGTGGACCAGGAATTTGCGGAACCCTGTGGGCAGCATGTGTTTGGTCTTCTTGTTGCTACCGTATCCAATGTTGGGCAATATAGATATGCAGGTAATATTATTTTTCACACCTATCCCAAAAAAAAAATTTACGCGGTTTGCGCAAATAAAACTGGAAACTGGAACTGGAGAGAGGGCCTGTAGGTGGACCTCCGGAAAAATTGTTTGGAGAGAGGGCCTGTAGGTGGACCTCCGGAAAAATTGTTTGGAGAGAGGGCCTGTAGGTGGACCTCCGGAAAAATTGTTTGAAGAGAGGGCCTGTAGGGGGCCCTCCTGAAAAATTGTGGTAAAAGAGTGCCAGTTGGACCTCTGAAAAATGGGGTTTTTTTGGTCAGCGTTAGGCAAAGACGATATGGAGGAGGAGGAGGAGTAGAGAAGAGGAATCGGATACATAAGTAATGTTAATCTTTAGCTGCTTTCCCCCGGAGGAGATTTGAATTCCGGTGAAATCCAGGCTTTGTTCATTTTAATAAGCGTCAGCCTGTCAGCGCTGTCAGTTGACAGGCGTGTACGCTTATCGGTGATGACGCCACCAGCTGCACTGAATACCCGCTCTGACAGCACGCTAGCGGCAGGGCAGGCCAGCACCTCCAAGGCGTACAGCGCCAGTTCAGGCCACGTGTCCAGCTTTGAAACCCAGTAGTTGTATGGAGCAGAGTGATCACGCAGGACGTTGGTATGGTCAGCTAGGTACTCCCTCACCATCTTTCTGTACAGCTCCCCCCTACTCTGCCTAGACTGGGGACAGGTGACAGTGTCTTGCTGGGGTGACATAAAACTGGCAAAGGCCTTGGAGAGCGTTCCCCTGCCAGTGCTGGACAAGCTGCCTGCTCGCCTCCTCTCCCCCGCTACTTGGCCCACAGAACCATGCCCTCTGCCGCTAGCGGCGTCAGATGGGAAGGATTGTTTCAGCTTGTGCACCAGGGCCTGTTGATATCTATTCACTCTCATACTCCTTTCCTCTGCAGGGATGAGAGTGGAAAGGTTCTGCTTGTACCGTGGGTCCAGGAGAGTGAACACCCAGTAATCGGTGTTTGAAAAAATGCTTCTAACGCGAGGGTCACGGGATAGGCAGCCTAACATGAAGTCTGCCATGTGCGCCAGAGTCCCAACACGCAAGAATTCCCTCTCCTCACTGGCCTGACTCTCCATTTCCTCCTCCTCCTCCAAGTCCTCCTCTTCAGCCCATACACGCTCAAGAGTTAAGGACTGAGCACTGGTACCCTCTTCTGTCTCGCCGACATTCTCCTCCTCTTCCTCCTCATCCCCCTCCTCCGATACGCGCTGAGAAACAGACCGGAGGGTGCTCTGGCTATCAAGCGACGTATCTTCCTCCACCGTCTCTTGTGACAAGCGCAAACCATCCGACTTGATGCTGAGCAGTGAGTTTTTCAATAGGCAAAGCAGCGGGATGGTGAGGCTGATAATGGCGGCATCGCCGCTGACCATCTGTGTTGACTCCTCAAAGTTGCTCAACACCTGGCAGATATCAGACATCCATGTCCACTCCTCATTGTAGACTTGAGGAATCTGACTGACCTGACTACCAGTTCTGGTGGAAGTTGACTTCTGGCAGTCTACAATCGCTCTGCGCTGCTGGTAAACTCTGGATAACATGTTTAATGTGGAATTCCATCTCGTGGGCACGTCGCACAACAGTCGGTGAGCGGGCAGTTGTAGGCAGCGCTGCGCTGTCCTGAGAGTGGCAGCATCTGTGGTCGACTTGCGGAAATGCGCACAGATGCGGCGCACCTTGGTGAGCCCAATCAGACAGATTGGGGTATGTCTTGAGGAACCGCTGAACTATTAGATTGAACACGTGGGCCAGGCATGGCACATGTGTCAGTCTGCTGAGTTGCAGAGCCGCCACCAGGTTACGCCCGTTGTCACACACAACCATGCCTGGCTTGAGGTTCAGCGCTGCCAGCCACACATCGGTCAGCGCCGTGATGCCCTGTAACAGCTTTTGGGCTGTGTGCCTTTTGTCACCTAAGCTCAGCAGTTTGAGCACCGCCTGCTGGCGCTTACCCACGGCACTGCTGCTGCGCCTAGAGCTACCGACTGAAGGCGCCGTGTCCACGGATGGTAATTCGGAGGAGGAGGTGGAGGAGGAGGAGGGGTCGGAGGAGGAGGCATAGTACGTCTGAGAGACCGTGACCGAGGTAGGCCCCGCAATCCTCGGTGTGGGCAGTACATGAGCGGCCCCAGGGTCAGTCTCGGTCCCAGCCTCCACCAAGTTAACCCAATGTGCCGTCAGTGAGATGTAGTGTCCCTGCCCGGCAGCACTTGTCCACGTGTCCATGGTTAGGTGGACCTTCTCAGAAACAGCGCTGGTCAGGGCACGGAGGATGTTCTCTGACACGTGCTGGTGTAAGGCTGGGACGGCACATCGGGAAAAATAGTGGCGGCTGGGGACCGAATACCGAGGGGCAGCCACCGCCATGAGATTGCGAAAGGCCTCGGTCTCTACCAGCCTATAGGGCAGCATCTCCAGGCTCAGCAATTTGGAGATGTGGACATTGAGGGCTTGGGCATGTGGGTGGGTGGAACTGTATTTCCTCTTGCGCTCCAGCGTCTGCTGTAAAGACAGCTGAACGCTGCGCTGGGACACATTGGTGGACACTGTGGAGGATCGTGGAGGCGAAGGTGTGGTTTTCCGGCGGGAGGCGCTCATGCCGGGGTCCTGGGCAGGGGGTTGACTAGCAGAGGCAGCGAGTGACACAGGGGAAGGAGCAGTGGTGTGACCCGCAGGAGGTGGTGAATGGCCTTGGTTCCATTGAGTGGGGTGTTTAGCACTCATATGCCTGCGCATGCTGGTGGTGGTTAGGCTAGTAGTGGTGGCACCCCTGCTGATCCTGGTGTGGCACAGGTTGCACACCACAGTCCGTCGGTCATCCTCACTTTCTTTAAAGAACCTCCAGACTTGCGAACATCTAGGCCTCGCCACGGGAGCTTCACTACGTGAAACAGTTGCTGCTGATGCACCAGCTCTGGCCCTGCTTCTCCCTCTGGCCACACCACTGCCTCTTACAACCTGTTCTGGTGCAGCACTCGCCTCCGCCTCAGAAGCACTGTCTTCACTCGGCTTATCAACCCAGCTTGGGTCAGTCACCTCGTCATCCTCCGATTCCTCAGTCTGCTCCCCCCTCGGACTTCCTGCCCTGACAACAACTTCACCACTGTCTGACAACCGTGTCTCCTCATCGTCCGACACCTCTTTACAAACTTCTTCCACTAACTCAACATTGTCATCATCATCATCATCACCCACAGACTGCGACAGTTGGAAAACTTGGGCATCGGGAACGAGGTCAGCAGCAACCTGAGAAGTGGTTTGTGACTCTGGGAAGGGTCCAGAAAACAGTTCCTGAGAGTATGCCGGATCGCATTCCAAATTTTCCTGGGAGGGGGCAGACTGGGGGGAAGGAGGTTGAGGTGGAGGAGCCAGAGGAGTGCTCCCTTGGGTAACGTGGGTGGACTGCGTGGAAGACTGACTGGTGGACAAATTACTTGAAGCATTGTCCGCAATCCACGACATCAGCTGTTCGCACTGTTGTGGTTTCAACAGTCCTCTACCACGTGTCCCTGTAAGTTGAGACATGAAGCTAGGGAGTGTAGCTCTGCGGCGTTCCCCTGCTCCCTCATCAGCAGGTACTGTCTCACCCTGCCCAGGACCACGGCCTCTGCCCCCTGCAGTAATTGAATGCCCACGCCCACGCCCTCGTCCTCGACCCTTAGCCCTGGGGTTCAACATTTTCTGTATATAAGTGTATTATATAAAAAATAAAAAATAAATGGGCCTGCTGTACTGAAACCCACAAACTTGTTCAGTCTGGTTGAATTAAGTGACGTACAGAAAGTGTCACCTGGACAGAAAATACGGATTGGAGTGAGTGTACTGAACTGTGACACACAGAATGGTTCCACACAGCTGTTTGAAATGGATTTGTATCACTGAGCTAAAACAACAAAAAAACTATTTTAAAAAAAAAAATTTTTGTAGTTTTGTTTTTTTGGGAACGTGACGTGCAGAAACTATCGTAGAGCTAACTGACACCCTGCAGACGTTGGCTATTTTGACTGCGACCCAGACAAATGTCGCACAGAGATTTTTGGAATCAAGCTATATACGTGACAGGCAGCAAAAGACTTGGTTTAATTAAGTGACGTACAGAAAGTGTCACCTGGACAGAAAATACGGATTGGAGTGAGTGTACTGAACTGTGACACACAGAATGGTTCCACGCAGCTGTGTGAAATGGATTTGTATCACTGAGCTAAAACAACAAAAAAACTATTTTTTAATTTTTTTTTTTTTGTAGTTTTGTTTTTTTGGGAACGTGACGTGCAGAAACTTTCGTAGAGCTAACTGACACCCTGCTGACGTTGGCTATTTTGACTGCGACCCAGACAAATGTCGCACAGAGATTTTTGGGATCAAGCTATATACGTGACAGCAAAAGACTTGGTTTAATTAAGTGACGTACAGAAAGTGTCACCTGGACAGAAAATACGGATTGGAGTGAGTGTACTGAACTGTGACACACAGAATGGCTCCACGCAGCTGTGTGAAATGGATTTGTATCACTGAGCTAAAACAACAAAAAAAATATTTTTTTTATATATTTTTTTGTAGTTTTGTTTTTTTGGGAACGTGACGTGCAGAAACTATCGTAGAGCTAACTGACACACTGCTGATGGTGGCTATTTTGACTGCGAACCAGATAAATGTCGCACAGAGATTTTTGGGATCAAGCTATATACGTGACAGCAAAAGACTTGGTTTAATTAAGTGACGTACAGAAATTGTCACCTGGACAGAAAATACAGATTGGAGTGAGTGTACTGAACTGTGACACACAGAATGGTTCCACGCAGTTGTGTAAAATGGATTTGTATCACTGAGCTAAAACAACAAAAAAACTATTTTTTTTTTATTTTTTTTTTTGGAGTTTTGTTTTTTTTGGAACGTGACGTGCAGAAACTATCATAGAGCTAACAAACACACTGCTGACGTTGGCTATTTTGACTGCGACCCAGACAAATCTCGCACAGAGATTTTTGGGATCAAGCTATATACGTGACAGCAAAAGACTTGGTTTAATTAAGTGACGTACAAAAAGTGTCACCTGGACAGAAAATACGGATTGGAGTGAGTGTACTGAACTGTGACACACAGAATGGTTCCACGCAGCTGTGTGAAATGGATTTGTATCACTGAGCTAAAACAACAAAAAAACTATTTAAAAAAAATTTTTTTTGGGAGTTTTGTTTTTTTTGGAACGTGACGTGCAGAAACTATCGTAGAGCTAACTGACACCCTGCTGACGTTGGCTATTTTGACTGCGACCCAGACAAATGTCGCACAGAGATTTTTGGGATCAAGATATATACGTGACAGCAAAAGACTTGGTTGTATTAAGTGACGTACAGAAAGTTTCACCTGGACAGAAAATACGGATTGGAGTGAGTGTACTGAACTGTGACAGACAGAATGGTTCCACACTGCTGTGTGAAATGGATTTGTATCACTGAGATATAACATAAAAAAAAGGGGGTTATAAATGGCGATAGCTGCACTACTAGTGCCAGCCAGCCAGCCAAGCCAGGAGACAAAAAAAATTTCTTGTAGCCCTTAGAAGGGCTGTTGGGTTTTTTGTGGGTGATTCCTGCCTAACAGAGAACTAAATGCAGGCCCTAACACTCTCCCTGAAACGCAGCAGCTCTATCCCTAACGACATCCAGACAGCATCTGAGCCGAGCACCGCGGCCAGTCGGTAGTATATTCCAGGGTCACCTGATCAGGCCAGCCAACCCCTGCTATCGACATGTAAGGGCCCCACGTGATGCTGGGTGTACCGCAGAGTCTCCTGGCTTGTGATTGGCTGAGTTTATAGGCGCCAAAAATGCACGATGCGGAAGCTGCCATTTCCTCGAACATGGCGAGATACTCGTCCGAACAGCGAGCACTTACGAGTACCCTAATACTCGAACGAGCACCAAGCTCGGACGAGTATGCTCGCTCATCTCTATTTATAATATGTACCTGAGGGAGTGGCACCTTCAGGTGTGAATGCGCTCTTAGCTTATCTTGAGTAGCATTCTTGTGCACTTTTGCTCCTCCTATCAAATTGAGCATCTTGATTGCGTGGTACATATAGGTGTGTTTGCTCTTCCTCTCATTTGTTGCTGTATGCACGTAGAGGTTACTAGGAGCAACACGCCTATATGTGCGATGTCCACGCTCCTAGATATAGATGCCCACTGGCATGGTTAGGTTTAGCGTAGGACCTGCCTGACCTGAGACCACCGTGACACTGGGTAGGTGGGCACAGATGTGTTTTGATCAAAATATATTGGCTAAGAGTCTCAGATTTTATTATATCAGAATGAGGTCTTAGTTTATACAGTATATATTGTTTGCATCTATTTTTGTGCACTAATTTTCTCACTTTTCTCACAGTTTTCTCAGTAGAGAATTTTGTGAACAAGAATAGGACATGATCTGAAATTTGTGGAATGGCTACATAGATGCTGACAGCACACGGATGACATCCATTTTAGCAGACCCGTAGAAATAAATACGTGCAATCCTCAAAAAATGGGGATCAGACCTGACCAAAACTATGGTTGTGTGCATAAGGAACAGATTGGCCATAGACCCGAAAGGGGAAATTTCCTGGTGGGCCGATGCCCCAGGGGGCCACCAGATCCTCCTGTCTGAACAGCCCTTTGCTGTCCAGAAAAATTGAGTCTGTGTGGGGACAAACAATAGCAGTAGCGGAGGTGATTGCTACATGTAAAAGGAGCTTTCACGATCAGGCAATCATCGGGAACTGTTTGAAGGGGCCTTAAATCCTTTTATGGGATTCTGTCACATCCAAGAGACTTAAAGGGGTTGTGTCACTTCAGCAAATAGCATTTATTATGTAGGGAAAGTTAATACAAGCCACTTACTAATGTATTGTGATTATCCATATTGCTTCCTTTGCTGGCTGGATTCCTTTTTTTGATCATATAATACACTGCTCGTTTCCATGGTTACGACCACTCTGCAATGCAGCAGTGGTGGCCGTGCTTTTACACTGTAGAAAAAAAACACCAGCCTATGTGCGCTCCCACGGTCCCGGACACCAGATAGGCCCGGCACTTTTTCCTATAATGTGCGAGCACAACCACCGATACTGGATTGCAGGGTGGTATGTTACCATGGAAACGAGCAGTGTATAATGTGATAGAAAAATGAATCCAACCAGAAAAGCAAGTAATACAGGTAATAACGATACATTAGTAAGTGGCTTGTATTAACTTTTTCTACATGATAAATGCCACTTACTGAAGTGACACAACCCCTTTAAGTGCAAACCTGTACTAATCCTATGCCTCTGTGCCTGCCTACTTGGACAATCTGCCCTAAACAGCAGCCCCCAACTGAATGGTGGTCCCCTCCTTACCAAATTCACAGGACCTAGGGGGGGAACCTATACTGACAGAATCTAGAAAAATAAATAACATGCAGTCAGACAAGCCAAGGTGAAACACAGAGGGTCACATCAGAGACAAAAGCAGAGACAAGGGTCCTAATCACAACACTAAGCCAGAAGTCAAATACCAGGAGGTCATATCAAAGTCCAAAAATTTCAGACAGAAGAGTAGTCACTACAAAGCTGAGAATCTGAGTATCAGAAGTCCAGAACAGCAATTAGAGGCTAGTGTGGCCCAGAATACAAAATCAAAAGGCAACTATGGCCAGTAGCTTTCCTGTTTAAATACCCTGCCATTAACAAGCATGGGACATAGGCCTGGATGCCAATTGTCCAAAGTTCCACCTGACCCGGAAGTTACATCAGTATGAACAGGACACTGACATCTATTCTGATCAGCTCGGAGTCCCTGGATGTCATTAGACCAGCAACCCAGCCAAGTAGTCCTGGTGACTGGATGCTGATGATCAGAAGCCATCCAGTGAGGGAGCGCAAACAGTTAAGTAAGTGATAGTAGCCGACTTCTACAAGGGGCAGGTCTGTCTAGATGCATCACATTACATTCTTTGATTCATTTATCAGCATACATATCCTTAGCTGAAACTCAAGACCTCCCCTTTGGACCATAATCCATGTACAAGATACGGAACAATACCCCAGACCTTTCTAGAGTCCAAAATATTGTCTAGTTTATACTCCAGTTCCCCCTGAATCTTTACTGGAGCAGACATTTTATGAGACGAAACAATAGACAATACATATTTTTAAGCAGGGATCTATGAAATGCATTGTGAATCCTTGAATAAATTGGGCAATTTAAAACAAAATGACACGGGATTAATAATTTCACTAATTTTGTACAGACCAATAACTCGAGGATCCAGCTTCCCCAAAGCAGCTTTTAGTTTAATATTTTCAGTTGAAAACCAGACTTTATCCCCAACCATAAATCTCACTCCCAGAGACTTTTTTTCTATTAGCTGCCCTACTTAAAGTTTCCTGGGATTTTCTCAGGTTGAACCAAACCCGAGCCCAGACTGTGCACAAATTATTTGCAATGATTTCTACCTTAAAGAGGACCTTTCATGGGTCCAGACTCTGTTTTCTAAGTACCAGGTTATAGAGGGCATGTGGGGTGGAGGCCAGATCACTTACTACTTTTTCAGGGCGCCGCTCCGTTCGCCCGCTCTGCGCCTCCAAAGTTCGGGCGCGCGCTATGCTAATGCATAGCAACGGAACAGGGAGGAGGAGACGCCAGGGATTCTCAATGGGCGTCTCCTTCTCCCTGGCTGTAGCGCTGTCCAGTCGCAGCGGAGAGTCTCACAGCCAGGGAGAAGGTTTCCTCCCTGGCTGTGACGCTTTCCAGTTGTTGAGTACTCCAGAACTCCATTCCTCTTCAGCTCCACTCCATGTTCTCCAGTTCTTGGGCCCAGTGCTCCCCCTGCTCTCCTCATACAGCAATTCCCAGGACTCAGGAGCTAGCCCCTCCCCTTTATACCTCCTGCCTGCTGCAGGACACAATACTGGTCCGGTAGCCCACCCAAACTAACCAATAGCAAAGCTCCTTGCTGTGAGGAGCTTTGTTATTGCAGGCACAGGAAGGATCGTGGCACTGCCCCTGCCGTTCACAGTGTTCACTGCGCTGTTGAAAAGCAGGGAAAAGTCTAACGGGGTATTAAGACCGACGTCTAAAATGTGATAAGGTGAGTAGTTACTGTTTTTATTTTGTTTTTTTAATACACAGGTGGCATAGAGGGCAATACTTCTACAAAGGAGCAGAGAGGACATTATTACCATTAAGGTGGCACTTAGGGCATTACTACAATGGGGCACAGAGGAAATTACTACTACAAAGAGGCACAGAGGGCATTATTACTGTGAAGGGGGCACAATGAGAGCATAACTACTGTGAAGTGGGCACAATAAAAACATAACTACTGTGAAGGGGTACAATATGGGTATAACAACTGTGAAGGTTATACAATGAAGAAGCTATTCCGGTTACCATAAATATAACTTATGTTTTAGACTAATTTTAGACTAAGACCGTTCAGTAGTAATAAAAGATGTTTTCTTCCACTGCTACCCACTGTGTTTCCTGCAACGACACACAGAAACATTAACTGAAATAGATGAAATACACTAATTTTAAAGTAAGACCATTCAGTAGTAATAAAAGATGTTTTCTTCCACTGCTGCCCATTGCGTGTCATCATAAATTACCATGGCATCGACCTGTAATTCAGGCCACCCTCAAAAGAAGGACTTAAAACCCCAGCCTCAGGTCTCGCTAAGTCACGCCCCGACTTGGTCAGGCCACGCAGCCTCCTACTCCGCAGCCAACGGGGATTGAAAAAATGAAGGTAAAAATCAACTTCTGCCAGCTGCAGGGATGGGTGGGAGGGTGACTTTATCTCTGCAACGACACACACAAACAATAAATGAACTAGATTAAATATACCCGTGCAAAGCGATGTTTTCTTCCACTACTACCCACTGTGTTTCCTCATAAATTACCATGACATCGACCTGTAATTCAGGACACACTCAAAAGACAAACTTAAAAGAAACCTCCCCCCCCAAATCCTGCTAAACCACGCAACAGATTTGGTCAGGTCACGCCCCCTCCCACTCCGCAGCCAATGGGGATTACAAAAATGAAGATAAAAATCAACTTCTGTCATCTGCATTGACTTTCTCTCTGCAACGACACATAGAAACATTAAATGAAATAGATGATTCTGATTCTGCTAGTCTCTTATACCGTATATATAACTAGCAGAAGGACCCGGCTTCGCACGGGTATATTTCATCTATTTCATTTAATGTTTCTGTGTGTCATTGCAGAGAGAAAGTCACCCTCCCACCCAGCACTGCAGCTGCCAAAATTTGATTTTTCCTTCATTTTTTTAATCCCCATTCGCTGAGGAGTGGAAGGGGGCATGGCCAGACCAAGTCGGGGGCATGGGTTAGCGAGACCTGGGGCGGGGGTTTTAGATCCTTCTTTAGAGGGTGACCTGAATTACAGGTCGATTCCATGGTAATTTATGAGGACACGCAATGGGTAACAGTGGAAGAAAACATTTTTTATTACTACGGAACGGTCTTAGTCTAAAATTATTCTATTTAATCTATTTCAATTAATGTATGTGTGTGTCATTGCAGAGAGAAAGTCAAACTCCCACCCACCCCTGCAGCTGACAGAAGTTGATTTTTACCTTCATTTTTCCAATCCCCGTTGTCTGCGGAGTGGGAGGGGGCGTGACCTGACTGGGTCGGGGCGTGGTTTAGTGGGACCTTGGGGGGGTGCTTTTCAGTCCTTCTTTTGAGGGTGGCCTGAATTACAGGTTAATGCTATGGTAATTTATGAGGAAACACAGTGGGTAGCAGTGGAAGAAAACATCGCTTTGCATGGGTATACTTAATCTATTTCATTTAACCCTTTGCCGCATTTGGATGTAACTGTACGTCCAAAGTGCAAGTAATTTGCGGCATTTGGACGTGCAGTTACGTCCAAACTGCTTACCGGGACTGTGACACTATAAAGTGTCACAGCCCCGGAGTCTCCGCTCTCCCGGAGAGCAGAGACCTTGGGGAAGCCAGCAAGGGACCAATCAGAGTGGTCCCTTGCCAGCAAGTGCTCCGATTGGTTAGTCTCTGCAGACTAACCAATCGGAGCGCTTCAGTACTAAAATGCCGGTTTCAGGCTGCGATCTCCACTCTGGAGATTGCAGCCTGAAACCAGGTAAGTTTTCTGTGCCCCCACACAGCCCCCCCTTGTAGTGCCCCCCCTTGTAGTGCCCCCCTTGTAGTGACCCCTGGTGCCTCCGTTGCCCCCTCCTGCTCTCTGTATTATATGATGGCAGCGGCTCAGGATCGGAGCCGCTGCCATCAGCAGAGAGTGTGAGCTGTAATTACAGCTGTTTAACCCCATAGATGCTGCGGTCAGTAGCCGCTCGCAGCATCCATGGGGTTAAGAGGGAGGGAGCTCCCTCTCTCTGCCATCGGGCCGCCGTTGCTGCAATGGCAGCGGCCCGATGGTTACCATGGCAACCAGACGCTTTACAAAAGCGTCCTAGCTGCCATGTACCTAAGGCTGATCAGACCCTCAGGGTCTGATCAGCCTTAGTGTAACACTGAAACAGTGCATTGCAATAGATGACTATTGCAATGCACTGTATAGCCATCAAGCCCACTGGATCTTCAAGATCCAAATGGGTCTTGATAAAGTTTAAAAAAATGTAAAAAGTAAAAAAGAAAAGTGTAAAAAGAAAGTAAAAAAAAGTGTAAAAAAGTGAAAAAAAAATAAATTTAAAAAAAAGTTAAAAAAGCGCCCTTTTTCCCCAAATGAAGTAAAAAAAAAGTAAAAAAAAAAAAAGAAAAAGTACACATATTAGGTATTGCCGCGTCTGTATCGACGGGCTCTATAAAAGCATCACATGGTCCACCCCGCCAGATGTACGCAAAAAATGAGCCCCTACCTGAGACAATCGCCCAAAAAATAAAAAAGCTACAGCTCTCTGACTATGGAGACACTAAAACATGATTTTTTTTGTTTCAAAAATGATATTATTGTGTAAAACTTAAATAAATAAAAATAAGTATACATGTTAGGTATCGCCACGTCCGTAACAACCTGCTCTACAAAAATATCACATGATCTCTCCCCTCAGGTGAACACCGTAAAAAATAAAAAATAAAAACTGTCTAAAAAAAGTCATTTTTTGTCACATTTCATCACAAAAAATGTAATACCAAGTGATCAAAAAAGCATATGCCCCCAAAAATAGTACCAATCTCATACCGCAAAAAATGAGCCCCTACCTGAGACAATCGTCCAAAAAATAAAAAAACTACAGCTCTCTGACTATGGAGACATTAAAACATGATTTTTTTTTGTGCTTCAAAAATATTGTGTAAAACTTAAATGAATTAAAAAAAGTATACATATTAGATATTGCCGCGTCCGTAACGACCTGCTCTATAAAAATATCACATGATCTAACCTGTCAGATGAATGTTGTAAATAACAAAAAATAAAAACAATGCCAAAACTGCTAGTTTTTGTTACCTTGCCTCACAAAAAGTGTAATATAAATCTACTAAAAATCGTATGTACCCTAAAATAGTACTAACAAAACTGCCAACTTATCCCGTAGTTTCCAAAATTGGGTCAGTTTTTTGGAGTTTCCTACTCTATGGGTGCATCAAATGTGACATGGCAACTTAAAATTTTTCCAGTGAAATCTGCCCTGGCGTTCCTTTCCTTCTGCGCCCTGCCATGTGCCTGTACAGCAGTTTATGATCACAAATGGGGCATTTCTGTAAACTACAGAATCAGAGTAATAATTATTGAGTTTTGTTTGGCAGTTAACCCTTGCTTTATTCTCGGAGTAAAATGATTTAAATGGAAAATCTGCCAAAAAAGTGAAATTCGGAAATTTTGGCTACATTTTTCTTTAATTCTTGTGGAACACCTAAAGGGTTAATAACGTTTGTAAAATCAGTTTTGAATACCTTGAGGGGTGTAGTTTCTAAAATGGGGTCATTTTTGGGTGGTTTCTATGATGGAA
>ONZH01029120.1:0-134365 GCA_900303285.1 Rhinella marina
CGGCAGCACTTGTCCACGTGTCCGTGGTTAGGTGGACCTTCTCAGAAACAGCGTTGGTCAGGGCACGGATGATGTTCTGTGACACGTGCTGGTGTAGGGCTGGGACGGCACATCAGGAAAAATAGTGGCGGCTGGGGACCGAATACCGAGGGGCAGCCACCGCCATGAGGTTGCGAAAGGCCTCAGTCTCTACCAGCCTATAAGGCAGCATCTCCAGGCTCAGCAATTTGGAGATGTGGACGTTGAGGGCTTGGGCATGTGGGTGGGTGGAACTGTATTTCGTCTTGCGCTCCAGCGTCTGCTGTAAAGACAGCTGAACGCAGCGCAGGGACACATTGGTGGACGCTGTGGAGGATCGTGGAGGTGAAGGTGTGGTTTTCCGGCGGGAGGCGCTCATGCCGGGGTCCTGGGCAGGGGGTTGACTAGCAGAGGCAGCGAGTGACACAGGGGAAGGAGCAGTGCTGGGACACCAGGAGGTGAACGGCCTTGGTTCCATTGAGTGGGGTGTTTAGCACTCATATGCCTGCGCATGCTGGTGGTGGTTAGGCTAGTAGTGGTGGCACCCCTGCTGATCCTGGTGTGGCACAGGTTGCACACCACAGTCTGTCGGTCATCCTCAATTTCTTTAAAGAACCTCCAGACTTGCGAACATCTAGGCCTCGCCACGGGAGCTTCACTACGTGAAACAGTTGCTGCTGATGCACCAGCTCTGGCCCTGCTTCTCCCTCTGGCCACACCACTGCCTCTTCCAACGTGTTCTGGTGCAGCACTCGCCTCTGCCTCAGAAGCACTGTCTTCACTCGGCTTATCAACCCAGCTTGGGTCAGTCACCTCGTCATCCTCCGATTCCTCAGTCTGCTCCCCCCTCGGACTTCCTGCCCTGACAACAACTTCACCACTGTCTGACAACCGTGTCTCCTCATCGTCCGACACCTCTTTACACACTTCTTCCACTAAGTCAACAATGTCATCACCCACAGACTGCGACAGTTGGAAAACTTGGGCATCGGGAAAGAGGTCAGCAGCAACCTGAGAAGTGGTTTGTGACTCTGGGAAGGGTCCAGAAAACAGTTCCTCAGAGTATGCCGGATCGCATTCCACATTTTCCTGGGAGGGGGCAGACTGGGGGGGAAGGAGGTTGAAGTGGAGGAGCCAGAGGAGTGCTCCCTTGGGTAACGTGGGTGGACTGCGTGGAAGACTGACTGGTGGACAAATTACTTGAAGCATTGTCCGCAATCCACGACATCACCTGTTTGCACTGTTGTGGTTTCAACAGTGCTCTACCACGTGTCCCTGTAAGTTCAGACATGAAGCTAGGGAGTGTAGCTCTGCGGCGTTCCCCTGCTCCCTCATCAGCAGGTACTGTCTCACCCTGCCCAGGACCACGGCCTCTGCCCCCTGCAGTAATTGAATGCCCACGCCCACGACCCTTAGCCCTGGGGTTCAACATTTTCTGTATATAAGTGTATTATATATACCAAAAAAAAAAATGGGCCTGCTGTACTGAAACCCACAAACTTGTTCAATCTGAACAAGTTAATATATAGGTGGATAAGTTAGAGCAAAATTACGTATTTTATTACGTACCGTGCAGTATGGAGCGATAGTTACACTGAAACTATTACATTAGGCAGACTTGGTGTGCTTAAGTGCAACCCAGACAAATGTCTCACAGAGATTTTTCTAATGTAGCTGTATCAGTGAGAGCAAAAGACCGTATTTGATTACGTGACATACAGTATGGGTCACCTGGACAGAAAATACGGATTGTGGTTTGTGGAAATTGGCCAGCTGAACTGTGACACACAGAATGGTTCCACACAGCTGTATGAAATGGACTTGTATCACTAAGAGCAAACAAAAGGATTTTGTACTGTGACTTCCACTATCTATCAGTTAGACAGAAAAAAATCTTCTGCAGACTGTGCCTATTTCAATGAAACACAAAAAAATTGTCCCACTTAGCTGTTTGAAATGGATATGTGTCACTAAGAGCCAAAAAATAAACTTTTTATAGTCTCCCTGCAAAATGCTGCAAATATGGCGGTAGCTGCACTACTAGTGCCAGCAAGCCCAGCCACAAGCAGATAAAAAAAAGGGTCTTGTAGCCCTAACAAGGGCTGTTGGGTTCTTTTAGAATCACTCCTGCCTAACACAAATCTAGTAGAACACCCTAACACTCTCCCTGTATCACACTGCAGATCTGTCCCTAACGGCATCCAGGCAGCGACTGAGCCGAGCACCGTGGGCAGTCACTAGTATATTCCAGGGTCACCTGATCAGGCCAGCCAACCCCTGCTATTGACATGTAAGGGCCCCACGTGATGCTGGGTGGTACGCAGAGTCTCCTGGCTTGTGATTGGCTGAGTTTATAGCCGCCAAAAATTCAAAAGGCGGGAGATGCCATTTCCTCGAGCATGGCGAGATGCTCGTCCGAGCATCGAGCACTTACGAGTACCCTAATGCTCGAACGAGCACCAAGCTCGGACGAGCATGCTCGCTCATCTCTATTTACTACTTTTTCAACAGAAAATTACTTTTGTGTTAAAAATAAATGATATTTTGCATCGCCATATATTAAAGTCCATAACTTTTTTATTCTTTCACCAACATAGCTGTTTGGGGGCTTGTTTTTTGCATGATGGGCTGTAGTTTTTATTGGTATGATTTTGGGGTACCTATTTTGTTCACTTGTTATTTGTTTTTTTGTGGATGTGAGGTGACAAAAACAGCAATTCCATAATTTTTTTCTACATTACTTTTTACGGCGTTCACCAGGCAGGATTAGTAATATGATACTTGAATGGATATTAGAAAAGGCAATTTTTGTTTTATTTTTATTTACATTTTTATTTTTTATTTTTCACTTTTTTTTAAAAAAACTTTTTTCACTTTTTTATTTTATTTATCAAGACCCATATGAATCTTGAAGATCCAGTGGGCCTGATGGCTATACAGTGCATTGCAATAGTCAGTGCTAAACTTACACTTAGGCTGATCAGATCCCCCTTAGGTACATGGCAGCCCAGACTCCTTTGTAAGGCAGCCGGTTGCCATGGCAACCATCAGGCTGCTGCCATCGCTGTAGCTGCGGCCTGATGCAAGAGAGAGGGAGCTCCCTCCCTCTCATCCCCATGGATGCCGCGGGTGGCTGCTGACCGTGGCATCTATGGGGTTAAATGGCCGAGATCGGTGCCAGCAGAAGAGTGTGAGCTGTAAGTTACAGCAGACACTCTCTGCTGATGGCAGCGGCTCAGTTCCTCAGCCGCTGCCATCACAGCAGGCATGGACATAGAAGCAGGGAGCATCTGGGGGCGATGGGGGGCAATGGCCACATGTGGGGGGCACTTAGATGTATCAGGAGCACTGGGGCACGGTGGTAGTTATGCCTAATTTCAGGCTATGATCTCCAGTGTGGAGATCACAGCCAGAAACTGGCATTTTTCTCAATGAAGGGCTCCGATTGGTTAATCTGCAGAGACTAACCAATCGGAGCACTTGCCGGCAAAGGGACCACTCTGATTGGTCCCTTGTCGGCTTCCCCGGGGTCTCTGCTCTCGGGGAGAGCGGAGACTCCGGGACTGTGACACTTTATAGAGTCACAGCCCTGGTAAGCAAATTGGACGTAACTGTACATCCAAATGCAGTAAGTCACTTGCAATTTGGACGTACAGTTACGTACGGTTAATAACCCCTTGCACTGGCGGTGGATCCGCTAAAGTTATGATGCTTAAATTTAGATCATTTACTATGCCTAAAACAGGTGTAGAAAATGATAAATGAGACAGCCTGCTGGCACATTCCCTTCCATGGCCACACATGCCCCCTTTTTTAGATCTGGAGTGAGCAAGGAAAAGTCACAGATTGTGCCACAATCTGCGACAGATATATGCCAGAAAAAAACTGTTTATCATTTAGTAAATGACTCCTTAGTAGAGAGTAGAAAACACTTAGGGGGAGATTTATCAAACTGGTGTACAGTAAAACTGGCTTAGTAGCCCATAGCAACCAATCAGATTCCAACTTACATTTTTCAGAGCTCCTTTGGAAAATGGAAGATGGAATCTGATTGGTTGCTATGGGGAACTAAGCCAGTTTTTCTTTCCAACAGTTTGGATAAAGGCTCTGAGGTCAAATGAAAAGAAGAAACCCCCAAAATGTAACCCCATTTTAGAAACCACACTCCTCACAGAATTTACCAATTTAAATTGTGTGAATTTTGTCCCCACAGGTGTTTTGCAAAAATCCATTCACACTAGATTGTGCAAAGTGAAAAAAATTGAATTTTTACACAAATATGCCATTTCAAAGCACAATATGCTGTGCCCAGCATGTGCGAGTAAGAAAAGAAAGCCCTCTTATTATTATGCTGTGGTTCCTAGTTTTAGAAACACCATACATATGGCCCTAATCTTTTGTCTGGACATACAACAAGGCCCAGGAGTAAAAGAGCACCATGTGAATTTGAGGCCCAATGTGGCGATTTATGCATCTTGTGCTGTCAACTGTAGAGGCTCTGGGGTGAAATGATAAATGGAACCCCTGAGAAGTTACCCTATATCGGAAACTACACCCCTCACCCTAAGGGGTGGAGTGAGCATTTTGACCCCACAGTGTAAAATTAAAATTGCAAGTTTTCCACAGAGATGGCATTTCACTGCCAAGTATATTGTGCCCAGCTCGTGCCATCTGAGATGCCCCACTCCCTTTAAATTGTTAGTTGAGTTCTACTGGGTACTGAAATGCCATAAATGTGGATGTAAACTGCAGGGTTCAAAAGGGAAAGAGCCCCCTTGGGTTTTGCAGCAGAGATTTTGATGGATTGGTTTACGGGTGCCATGTTGCTATTGAACAGCCTCTGGGTACCAGTGCAGCCATTCTCTGAGAACCATACATTTATTTTTCTTTCAATTGAGCTGTGTGAGGGCTTACATTTTGTGAAATGAGTTCCCATTATCATCAGTTTTATTTTGGGGTACATACAACTTTTTGATTGGTTTTTATTTTGCCTTTTGGGAAACAGGATAAAGAAAAAGCTGGAAATCTGCTATTGCTTTCTGTTATTGTTAGTCCTTACCATTGAAAATTCAATGGGGGACACATGGTGACATGAAAAGAAATCATTTATGTAGGTAAGTAGACAGCACTCCATAGGTTTAATGCAATGTGAATTTTATTCCATTTCAGCCGAATATTATGCACAACATGAGCAACGTTTCGGGCTGACAAGGCCCTTCATCAGGCTGGTGTGCAAAAGATAAAATAAGAGAAAGACACTAGGTCAAACACACTGCATGATTCATCACGTTATGATTCAAGATAAGCAGATACATGGTATTCCCCTGTTAAATAAAGGGATAGTTCGCGGACTATTTGTAATCAATGTTATACGGATAATGTGGGAAGAGCTTAACATATAATAAAAAATGGCAATGCAGTTTTCCCTTATTCTTATATGAAGTATCCCCATATCTAGAAAAATGAAAGGTATATAACAAATGGAAAAGTCACGTGGTACCACTGTGTGTGAAGTGGATTAAAGAGCAACTAGTCATATGTGACTCCATATGGCAATACCTTTGCGTCACTCAGTGGCGTAGCTATAGGGGTCGCAGTTGCGACCGGGCCCCTAAGCCAGGGGGGCCCCGAGGGCCCCCCTTGCCACTTGCAGGGCCGCACCGCCAATTAGCCGGGTGCGGTGCGGCCCTGCGGACAGTTGCGGGCGGCGGTGGGGCAGAGGGAGATGAGCGCTTCCATTGTGGAAGCGCTCATCTCCATAGTCATCTGTATCGCCGTCCTCAGGACGGCGATACAGATGCCTGTATTCTACTGCGGGGCAGGGGAGGGAGAGGCGTCTCCCCTGCCCGTTCCTCTGATAGGCTGCAGGCACTGGGCCTGCAGCCTATCAGAGGCCGGCTCAGGCGGCGCGATGACGTCATCGCGCCGCCTGAGCCGTACAGCGCGGGACACAGGCCGGAAGAGGCCTGCATCGCATCGCTGACAGCTCCATGGAGGTAAGTATTAGTGTTTATTTTTTTATTGTAGCACGGACCGGAGCTCTATTGGGGGACACGGGGGCATTTTTACTAGCACATGGGGGGCACTGGGGGCACTTTTACTGTCACATGGGGCATTTTTACTGGCACTGGGGGCACTTTTACTGTCACATGGGGCATTTTTACTGGCACATGGGGGCACTGGGGGCATTTTTACTGGCACATAGGGGCATATTACTGGCACTGGGGGCATTTTTACTGGCACATGGGGGCACTTTTACTGGCACATGGGGGCACTGGGTGCAAATTACTGGCACTTGGGGCATTTTTATTGGTACTGGGGGCACTTTTACTGGCACATGGGGGCACTGGGGGCATTTTACTGGCACATGGGGGCACTGGGGGCATTTTTACTGGCACATGGGGGAATTTTTACTGGCACATGGGGGCACTGGGGGCATATTACTGGCACATGGGGGCATTTTTACTGGCACATGGGGGCACTGGGGGCATTTTTACTGGTACTGGGGGCACTTTTACTGGCACATGGGGGCACTTGGGGCATTTTACTGGCACATGGGGGCACTGGGGGCATTTTTACTGGGGGCATTCTTACTGGCACATGGGGGCACTGGGAGCATTTTACTGGCACTGGGGGCATTTTTTACTTGCACATGGGGGCACTGGGAGCATTTTACTGGCACTGGGGGCATTTTTTACTTGCACATGGGGGCACTGGGAGCATTTTACTGGCCCTGGGGGCATTTTTTCTGGCACATGGGACACAAGGGCATTTTTACTGGCACATGGGACACGAGGGCATTTTTACTGGCACTGGGGCCATTTTTACTGGCACATGGGGGCATTGGGGACATTTCTTACTGGCACATGGGGGCAATGGGAGGCATTTCTTACTGGCACATTGAAAGCATTATTACTTCTGGGGCACAGTGGGGACATTAGTACTGTTGGGGGCACTATTACTAACAAGTGCACTCTGGCAGAGAATTATTAGTTGGGACTTTGGGGGCACCCTGGCACAGTATCAGCGCAGTTATTTCTGGGGGACGTTATGTTCACACTATTACTGTCAGGGGCACTATTTGCTGGGCGCAGTTATTTTAGGACACTGTGCCAATAATTATTGAAGGGCACTCTCTGTGTGGTACTAGTGGCACAGTACTGGGGGTGGTAGGATGATTTGTCCAGAAGACGGGAGGATGATGGAAAAGTAGTAAACTAAGATTTTTTTCTGTCTAACTGCAGAGATGAGAAATGGCTGAAAAATGGCGCCTGGGCTGAAAGGAGAAGATGAGGAAAGAGAAGATCTACATCCGAGAAGAGGTCACTGGATGTACGAGGTATGAGGCGCTGTATTATACTGGATGTAAGAGGTATGGGGCGCTGTATTATACTGGATGTAAGAGGTATGGGGCGCTGTATTAGGCTACATTCACAGGAACATTGTGTTTTGCAGTCTGCAAATTGCGGATCCGCAAAAAAAGGATGATGTTCCGTATGGCATCCGTTTTTTTTGCAGATCCACTGTAACAATTCCTATCCTTGTCCCCAAAACGGACAAAAATAGGAATGGACATACAGATGCGGACAGCACACAGTGCTCATTTAAGTGAATGGGTCGTGTGAATGTAGCCTTACCCTGTATGTTCTGTAGTGATACACGTAATGTTAGGAGGTTAGGTTAGGGTGAGAATTTGGCATGGAAGGGGGTTTCAATTTTTGACTTGGCCGGCAGAAAAGCTAGGTGCACCAGCGCTGGAGGAAGGGGGGGGGGGGGGCCCAAGCTGAACTCTTGCACCAGGGCCCATGAGCCTTTAGCTACGCCCCTGGCGTCACTACATATAACTCCGTTCATAACAGGTTCATGAACAGGTAAAACAAGTCACAGGAACCAAAGTGTCTCTAATACAATAAGGCTGAAGTATGAGAGAAGTGAAATAGCATAAAAGAAGCTCAGGCTTACCATAGAAATGTTGTAGCAGCATGTGTTAGGTCGGCCATATGGCTAAAGCGCATGGTAGTGGCGTTTAAAAGCACTGGGCTATGGACGTCAACCCCTGGAGACAGGGGGTTGGTCCAGTCAGAGCGACGTAGTAGCCGGAGGCCGATGTCCGTGTGAGCACGGAAGTCCGGCAAGCACTGTGCGCATGCGCAGAAAGCTATAAACGTGAGGCATGCTGTAAATACAACTATGTTGCCACACGGAGTAAAAGCGCATGCGCTGTGATCAGGGCACAGTGGCAATCGCCATCTTACATGCGGGATGGTGCAGACTCAGTTGCGCAGGCGCAGTATGTAGATATGAGCCGGCGGCCATAAAGGAATAGGGCAAATAGCCCTTCTTCCAGATTAAATGATAAGCTATATCCAATAGGGGTTAGGCTACACATAGGGTAGTTAAGACTAAAGACCCATACTAGAATGTGTGGGTGGTAATATTATAAACTTGGGTTGAAGGAAGGTAGTAATGTAAATAAAAGGGATCATATGAGCATAGATCCAAATATTATACCAGCTAAGTACTTATCAAAGTCAGTCACAAGAACTAGAAAAAATAGAAAAAAAAGTAATAATAAATGGCAAAAAACGACAAAGAACAGAGTACACTCCAATTATATATGTAGATACGGGAGGCTGTAGTATACTTATGGTGAGACCCATATTCTAGGAGTAGGCGTGGATAGTGATATCGACTATGGATGATGGGGACTATGTACATTCCTGTGGATAAAAGGGAACAGAATTAAAATAAGTTCATACCAGAATATACCTTAACAATATATTCCAATGTTAGTGCACTTTAATCCAAACAATAATCCTTATTAAGGCCGGATGGTTGTAGAGTATTGAGACGTCGGATCCAGATCATCTCTCTTTCCCTTAGTTGGTGTTCCCGATCACCACCACGTCTTAAAGGTGGGATCCAATCAATCACCTGAAAGCGTAACTGGCTGACTGAGTGCCTGCATGTGGAAAAATGTTCCACCAGTGGGGCGTCTCCTTTACCAGTCCTTATGTTCGATTTATGTTGGCATATCCTATCTTTAATATTTTGGGTGGTCTCGCCCACATAGCCCAAGCCACAGGGACATTTGATAAGGTATATGACATAGTTGGACAGTCATGAGGGTGAAACGCATAGTCTCTGATACAGAGACACTCACCCCTAGGCTCAACGACATGTCAAAAAATTTTTTGCAGAGAGGTTTTCCAAAAAACATCCTGCAGAGACACCTCCAACAGGTCCAGGAACTACCTAGAGAAACACTTCTCACCCCTAACATGACCGAATCTATTAAATCTGGTAACCGCATCCCATGCGTTACGACCTATTCACCTCAAAGTAGAGACATCCAGAGTATTGTTTACAAACATTGGCATATACTGAGGAGTAATTTCCCAAATATCTTCCCTCAGAAGCCCATAATGTCATTTAAAAGGGCCAGGAACATTAGAGACACATTGATCACCTCCGACTTGGGGTCAAGGAAATCAGGTAGTATTCAAACTACCATCATGGGCTCCCCCAATAAAGGGACTTACCCGTGTCTCACGTGTGCCCAGTGTGGTAATATTTCAAAGGGCCCAACATTTACCCTTTCCACTACTGGCAAGACTTTTTCCATAAATGGCCACTACACATGCCTGTCCAACTATGTCATATACCTTATCAAATGTCCCTGTGGCTTGGGCTATGTGGGCGAGACCATCCAAAATATTAAAGATAGGATATGCCAACATAAATCGAACATAAGGACTGGTAAAGGAGACGCCCCACTGGTGGAACATTTTTCCACATGCAGGCACTCAGTCAGCCAGTTACGCTTTCAGGTGATTGATTGGATCCCACCTTTAAGACGTGGTGGTGATCGGGAACACCAACTAAGGGAAAGAGAGATGATCTGGATCCGACGTCTCAATACTCTACAACCATCCGGCCTTAATAAGGATTATTGTTTGGATTAAAGTGCACTAACATTGGAATATATTGTTAAGGTATATTCTGGTATGAACTTATTTTAATTCTGTTCCCTTTTATCCACAGGGATGTACATAGTCCCCATCATCCATAGTCGATATCACTATCCACGCCTACTCCTAGAATATGGGTCTCACCATAAGTATACTACAGCCTCCCGTATCTACATATATAATTGGAGTGTACTCTGTTCTTTGTCGTTTTTTGCCATTTATTATTACTTTTTTTTCTATTTTTTCTAGTTCTTGTGACTGACTTTGATAAGTACTTAGCTGGTATAATATTTGGATCTATGCTCATATGATCCCTTTTATTTACATTACTACCTTCCTTCAACCCAAGTTTATAATATTACCACCCACACATTCTAGTATGGGTCTTTAGTCTTAACTACCCTATGTGTAGCCTAACCCCTATTGGATATAGCTTATCATTTAATCTGGAAGAAGGGCTATTTGCCCTATTCCTTTATGGCCGCCGGCTCATATCTACATACTGCGCCTGCGCAACTGAGTCTGCACCATCCCCCATGTAAGATGGCGATTGCCACTGTGCCCTGATCACATCGCATGCGCTTTTACTCCGTGTGGCAACATAGTTGTATTTACAGCATGCCGCACGTTTATAGCTTTCTGCGCATGCGCACAGTGCTTGCCAGACTTCCGTGCTCACACGGACATCAGCCTCCGGCTACTACGTCACTCTGTATCAGAGACTATGCGTTTCACCCTCATGACTGTCCAACTACACTCACCGGCCACTTTATTAGGTACACCATGCTAGTAACGGGTTGGACCCCCTTTTGCCTTCAGAACTGCCTCAATTCTTCGTGGCATAGATTCAACAAGGTGCTGGAAGCATTCCTCAGAGATTTTGGTCCATATTGACATGATGGCATCACACAGTTGCCGCAGATTTGTCGGCTGCACATCCATGATGCGAATCTCCCGTTCCACCACATCCCAAAGATGCTCTATTGGATTGAGATCTGGTGACTGTGGAGGCCATTTGAGTACAGTGAACTCATTGTCATGTTCAAGAAACCAGTCTGAGATGATTCCAGCTTTATGACATGGCGCATTATCCTGCTGAAAGTAGCCATCAGATGTTGGGTACATTGTGGTCATAAAGGGATGGACATGGTCAGCAACAATACTCAGGTAGGCTGTGGCGTTGCAACGATGCTCAATTGGTACCAAGGGGCCCAAAGAGTGCCAAGAAAATATTCCCCACACCATGACACCACCACCACCAGCTTGAACCGTTGATACAAGGCAGGATGGATCCATGCTTTCATGTTGTTGACGCCAAATTCTGACCCTACCATCCGAATGTCGCAGCAGAAATCGAGACTCATCAGACCAGGCAACGTTTTTCCAATCTTCTACTGTCCAATTTCGATGAGCTTGTGCAAATTGTAGCCTCAGTTTCCTGTTCTTAGCTGAAAGGAGTGGCACCCGGTGTGGTCTTCTGCTGCTGTAGCCCATCTGCCTCAAAGTTCGACGTACTGTGCGTTCAGAGATGCTCTTCTGCCTACCTTGGTTGTAACGGGTGGCAATTTGAGTCACTGTTGCCTTTCTATCAGCTCGAACCAGTCTGCCCATTCTCCTCTGACCTCTGGCATCAACAAGGCATTTCCGCCCACAGAACTGCCACTCACTGGATGTTTTTTCTTTTTCGGACCATTCTCTGTAAACCCTAGAGATGGTTGTGCGTGAAAATCCCAGTAGATCAGCAGTTTCTGAAATACTCAGACCAGCCCTTCTGGCACCAACAACCATGCCACGTTCAAAGGCACTCAAATCACCTTTCTTCCCCATACTGATGCTCGGTTTGAACTGCAGGAGATTGTCTTGACCATGTCTACATGCCTAAATGCACTGAGTTGCCGCCATGTGATTGGCTGATTAGAAATTAAGTGTTAACGAGCAGTTGGACAGGTGTACCTAATAAAGTGGCCGGTGAGTGTATGTCATATACCTTATCAAATGTCCCTGTGGCTTGGGCTATGTGGGCGAGACCACTGCGGACTAGAATAGGACATGCTCTATATTTTTTTGCGGGGCTGCGGATCAACACACGTTGTGTGCTGTCCGGATCTTTTGCGGTCCCATTGAAATGAATAGGTCCACACCAGTTCCGCAAAAAAATAGAACATGTCCTATTCTTTTCCGTTTTGCAGACAAGGGCAGGCATTATTACAACTGGATGTAACACGGATGTAATCCGTTTTTTAAGGATCCGTGTTTTGCGTCGCGTACACGAGCTCTTACTATAATTTTGGATGAGTCATTGATCCAGGGAGTTATTCTGATTGCCCAATTGGTGTCTGGAAGGAATTATTCTCCCCCTAAAATTAGTTTTTGCAGGATGATAAACTGTTAATATGTAAGGTTACTGAGTCCTGAGGCATATAGTGCATAAAAGTCACCAGCGTGACATAGGCGTTCTAGCACTCCTGTTATATAAAGCTTCACCTTCATTTCAGCACAAACAAACAGCAGTCGTAATGTCCAAAGTACGAGAACATTACACGTCATAGATGAAGAGAACCTATTTTGTCCAGGAATATAGCTCAGGGACCAGACACACCTACCAATTAGTGTCTAACACAACAGTGTGGAAAGGACCCTGTCAAAGTGTATGTTACAAACTGACACAAGGTATACTGAATGAAAACAATCAATCATTTAAAATCAGATCTGCAAGGACAGATTCATAACCAAATCAGTTGAGAGTGCCTTCCACATGGATTGGGCCTAGAGAATGCCATGAAAACATTATCCAGACCGTAATGCTGCCACCAGCAGGTTGTATTCTTCCAGCAGTGGCTACAAATTGTTTGTTTTCTGATGTTTCTCACCTGACACACCAATGTCCATCCGTTCGATGGAGCAGATGACATGACTCATTGGAGAAGGCAACCCTTTGCCAATCAGCAGAGGTCCAATCAGATACCGCTGCAAAAATCAAAGCTTTTTCTGCCATTGCAACTTCGTTAGCAGAGCTGCAGAGATCATCCGTCTGATTCAGAGCTCCATATGCAGTAGAGTTTGTTAAACTATTATTTAGACACAACTCTGGTAGCCCCCTGGTTCATTTTTGTGGTGAGCAGCTTCACTGTAATATGCCAGTCCGCCCTCACACACCTTTGTAGGCAAGGGTCACCTCTCACATCAATGGCACGTGGTGCTCCAACTCCACGGTTTCCACATGGCTTATTTGCAAATTGTGCCATTTGTCCACTCACGAAACACCCCAGCAGCATGCAAACAGTTCACAAAATGCGCAGTTTCCGAAAAACTGCCACCCTTTACTGAAAGCCAGTAATCATCCCTTTTTGCAACTCTGATAAATCGCCCCTTTTACAGCAAAGTGAGATATGTTTTGTGATGGAAATGGTCTGAACTGTGGTAAACCTGTGCCCGGAGATTGGGTGGTAAAGTGACATGTTAGAAAAGTCCTTGAGCACTGGTTTGATGGTCCATTCCAAGTGTTGTTGACCACAAGCACATCAGTGAAGCTTGAAGGAAAGCCTGATTGGATCCACGCCAGTCATTGCAAGAAATTATTGAGCTTGGAGACTCAAAGAATATGGATTCTAAATGAGTAAAATAGGTTTCTAGGCCATGAAAAAGTTTTATAAAAGGAAGAACAAAGCTGTTACAGTGCCATACTTCCAGTCCAGTGGGTATGACCATCGGTATGACAGGCAGTATTGCCTAATAATGTTCAGTATTAGAAGTTTCTATGCATATAATACACATAGATCCACATATAGCACCACATATAGTACTCGACATAGTAAAGGAAGGATACACATATATGTATAATCAGTTATTACTTGTAGTATTGTTTAATTAGATGGCATGCCTTAACTTCTATGCTTTTTCAGGTCACTTCATCTCGATTCATAAAAGGTTGTTGTGATTGGTGCAGATGATCAGGACTCCATGGTCAAGGGGAACCGGGTGAAGATGCTAGGCTAAAGGCTCTTTCACACGAGCGGATGCCGTGTGTGGAATCCGCTGCATGAAAGAGTGTCAAGCCCCGTTCAGGACAGCAGAGACACGGAGCATTAACATGATTAATAATGCTCTGTGCCTCTCTGACCTTTTTACTACAAAATAACAGTGACAACTTTATCTCACTGTGATTTTGTAGTAAAAAGATCACAGAGAGGCACGAAGCATTATTAATCATGTTAATGCTCCATGTCTCTGCGGTCCTACACGGGGCTTGGCTCTCTTTCACGCAGCGGATTCCACGCACGGCATTCGCCTGTGTGAAAGAGCCCCGAGTGCTGAATTTGACATAAGGTCAAGTGAAGTACCTGGCTTTGGGTGTCCTGCCAATCTGCTAAAATCACAAAAATTAGGGAATTGTAATGTAAATGGTCTGAAGTGTGGTCAGCTGTAGCTTTAAGGCCGGACAGATTCTGTCCTTTCCGGCTTTCATATGATGTTGCTAAAGAATGCTAACTTTGAGATAAGATGCTGCAGAAGCTTTTTAACTACTACAATGCTTTTAGTATGGTCAGGAAGTACTGCCTTATATCAATAACTAATCAAATTACTAGTTTTGATTTTTACCCCCTTGGTGGTGTGCCTTCTTTGTATTGTTACCTATAAGCCTGTATGTTTTGATAATAAAGGCGGGAAGTGTTCATCACTGATCTGAGATGACCATTCAAGGCTCTCAGGGGTTAAATCTGTTAAAAAAATACTCACCTTATCCATTTTCTCGTGAAGAGTCCACCGTTGATTGAAGATTGATTGAAGATCCAGCACAAAATCTTGCGTGGTGCATTGGCTGGTGTGTTGACGTCATACGTCACCGCGCACATGATTTCACGCGGGTTCTTCAATCGAGATGGCTATGGTGGACTTCATACTACGAAGCACGAAGAAACTGTGAATTGAATTTTCCCTGAAATTCAGATCCAATTCCACTTTGTAAACTTCGATTCGCTCCACAGTACTAGTTATTTTCCAGTAAAGCAACAGCCATTATTATCCCTATATGTACTGTAGATATTATCACAGTAGCCATCAAATATAAGATGAGAAAAAAAGGGTGTACCTTATTCTTGTTAATGAGGGCAGTGTTATCCCTGGTTAAAAGACAACTTTTTTTTTTAATAATCCCATAAAAACCCTTGAAAAATAAACTCAAATAATTAGATAAAATGTAATCTAATAAAAATTACCCATTAGGATAACAACACCATAAATGATATAAAGTTGAAATAAAAACTACAGTACATATATAGATAGAAATGAAATGATTACTTATGCCACATAACATACTAGAGTAGCTCCAGTCATAGAACAGCTTGGAAATGCTCAAACATGAAAAATGTGATAGTCTAATAGTAGACCAGTAATCTTATTTTTTATATATATATATATATATATATATATATATATATATATATATATACACAGTATATCTAGTATTGAAAAAAAAACACCCCTGTATACCTATTGTTAATTGGTCTTCCTCCTTGCATTCTACAACCCCTCAAGGCCTCAACTGTTTCCCTATAATTATTTGCAACAATGGTATAATTTACTCTCCCTAAAGTATTATTTCTCAACATAAAAAAAGCCAAATGTAGACTTGGGTGTATGTGTAATAAATTGTGGCTGAAGAATGTTGCCTGGTTACTGGTTAAAGAAGCAGCTTTCAGAGAAGCTGAAATCAGTTCAATTAATGTAAAGTTTCCAGTAGTGTCAAGTATTTTTAAATAGGTCTAGAGGGATCAATTCTTTCAAGACGAAGTCTCTAAGAGAATCAGGCTATTATTTTTAGTGCACTTGTACCAGTTAATTATAAAATATGTTCAGATATCCATGTAGTCAATACATGATAAGAAGAATATGGCACCAGAAATATTTTCATACAACCTGCGGTATCTTTAAGAAAGATGTTCATGAAAGGAATGTTATTTTTTCCAGTTTATGAGACAACCATTCTCTTTTTTACGTACAGTATAATGTCAATTTACCCATCCAAGCATACATACTAAATACCACTAAGTGGTTAGGCATCTCAATACAAATACAATTATTTAAAGGGGCATTGAAACATACCGCCAGGCAGTGACAACAGGAAGAGACTGCAGAAATGTAATCAATGAGATTCCAGCACTACGTATAATATGCATGTAATTGTACACATGTCTGGTGTGTTATCTCAGTAGAGTGGATCATAAAGCCATGACATGGAAAAGTACAGTAGATAAACAGTGTCTCTGGGACAATGCAAATATATATATATATATATATATATATATATATATATATATAATGGTAAAGGAGTACAGGGAGTGTATATCTCACCCAGGTAGCTGAAATCCATTAAGATGTACTTGCTTCAGCAGAGCATAGTCTGCTGGAGCTTTGTTTAACCACTTCAGTTCTGGGCCATTTCCCCCCTTCCTGACCAGGCCTAATTTTGCAAATCTGACATGTGTCACTTCATGTGGTAATAACTTTGGAACGCTTTTACTTATCCAAGCGATTCTGAGATTGTTTTCTCGTGACACATTGTACTTCAAGTTAATGGTAAACTTGAGTTGATAAGTTTTAATTTTATTTATAAAAAAATCCAAAAGTTACCGAAAATTTGAAAAAATTCACTGTTTTCTAAATTTCAATCTCTCTGCTTTTAAGACAGGTAGTGATGCCCCATAAAATACTTTTTAATTTACATTCCCCATATCCCTACTTTATGTTGGCATCATTTTGGTAGTGTCATTTTATTTTTTTAGGACAGTAGAAGATTTAGAATTTTAGACGCAATTTTTGCAAATTTGCAAAATCAACTTTTTTAAGGACCAGTTCAGTTCTGAAGTCAGTTTGTGGGCTTACATAATAAAAACCACCCATAAATGACCCCATTTTAGAAACTACACCCCTCAAACTATTCAAAACTGGTTTTAGAAATGTTGTTAACCCTTTAAGTATTCCACAGGAATTAAAGCAAAATAGATGTGAAATTTCAAAATTTCACTTTTTTTGCAGATTTTCCATTTTAATAATTTTTTCCTGTAACACATCAAGGGTTAACAACAAAACAAAACTCAATATTTATTACCCCGATTCTGCAGTTTGCAGAAACACCCCACATGTGGTCGTAAACTGTTATTTTGGGATACGCCAGGGCTCAGAAGGGGAGGAGCAGCATCTGCATTTTCTAACATGGAATTTTTTGTCATGGTTTGTAAGAGTGATAACTTTTTAATTTTTTTGTGGACTGAGCTGCGTGAGGTCTTATTTTTTGCAGGACAAGCTGTGCTTTTTATTGGCACCATTTTGGGGTACACCCGGCTTTCTGATCACTTTTTAATCTAATTTTTGGGAGGTTAACTAAAAAAAAAAAAAGCAGTTTTTCTATATTTTTTTTACACCGTTCACTTGATGGGGTAGATCATGTGATATTTTTGTAGAGCCAGTTGTTACGGACGGAACGATACCAAATATGTCTAATTTTTATTTATTTTTTTACGTTTTACACAATAAGAGCATTTTTAGAAGAAAAATCATGTTTTTGTGTTGCAATTTTTTAAGAGCCATTTTTTTTTTCATTTTTCGGGCTATAATCTTGCGTGGGGGCTCATTTTTTGCGGGATGAGGTGACGTTTTTATTGCTACCGTTTTGGGATGCATACGACTTTTTGATTGTTTAATATTATGTTTTTTGGTAGGTGATGCGACAAAAAAAGCTGTTTTGGCTTAATTTTTATTCGATTTTTTTTACGCAGTTCACTTGATGGGGTAGATCATGTGATATTTTTATAGAGCCGGTCGTTTCCGTTTCGGACGCGGTGATACCAAATATGTCTATCTTATTTAGACCTCAGGGGGACATTTAACTTCACTTTTTTTTTTTTTTTTTTTACACTTGATTTCTCCTGTAACTGGGGCTGACATAGTAGCCCCAGTTACAGGGGAAATACATCCCCAGAGAGTCTATGAGAGACCCGGCAGCTCCTGCACTCTCCCGGCCCCAGCGATCACGTGACCGCCGGGCTGGAACAGGAAGCGCAATAGCGCTTCCTGATATGTATACACAGCACTCGTTGAGCGCTGTGTATACAGCGATCTAGAAGGCAGGGACCCCTGGGAACAGTCCCTGCCTTCTCTTTGGGGTACCCTGCTGTCACTGACAGCAGGTACCCCACTGTGCAGCTGCACGATTAGCGTGCAGCTGCTATCTCTGAATGGACGTTTAGAAACGGCCATTCAGAGATAGATAACCACTTCCCGGACGTTTATAGTCAACGGGCGGTTAAGTTCATATGGGCTGGATTTCTTTGGATTGAGAGATAGGTTTGGTAGAGGGATGTCCCAGTCCACAACCCTCCATTACAGGTTTTTCCCCTAACCCGAGGTGATCCCAGGTGAGGCCTGTAGGGATCATCACTGGGGGTGGGGTGGGAGCAGACATCAGAATGCGTGCAGTTTCTAAAATGGGGTCACTGTCTGGTGTTACTTTTTTTAATTTCACATCAGAGCCTCTTTAATTGTTGGCCAGTTATTGCTGTATAAAGCAACAAACTAGGCCTTAAATACACATGATGCTCTTTTCCTTCTGTACTGTTCAATGTGCCCAGACAGCAGTTTATCACTTCATAGGGGTATTGTCACACTTGGGAGAAATTATGTAACAAAATGTGGGGTTTTCTCCTATTACATATAATCAAGATAAATTAATTTTTTTTTTATTTCAAGTTCTAATTTAAAAGCCATTGTATGGAACACCTGTGGGGTCAAACCAATCACTAGAACACTAGGGGAATTGTTTTAATTTCCAAAATGTGGGTCATTTTTTTAGGTCTTTCACTGTAGGTGTACCTCAGGTTGTCTGTAACCGTGATATGGTACCCAAGAACCACTCTAGAAAATGCTGCAAAAGCCAAATAGCACTGCTTCCCTTCTGAGCCCTGCAATTTGTCCATACAGTAGTTTATGACCAGTGGCGTAGCTACCAGGGAAGCAGGGGAAGCAGCTGCTTCGGGGCCCGAGCTCAGAAGGGGCCCGGGAGCAGTCACTGTACTTTGTCAAACCGGCCCGTCAGAGCGACTGACTTCCCCCGCCTCTCCCCAGCATCAGGATGGTCCGAAGTGGGCGGAGCTATCATAGCCCTGCCCCTTTCCTACCTGCCATTCTTGCCGCCGGATCCTTCCATGCGGAGCATGCTGGACAACAGTAGGATTTCCACAACCTCCCAGTGACATGAGTGTCAGGGGAACTGAGTGGGTTATAATCAGCTTTCCCAGACTGTCCTCATGTCTCTGCACATGTGACATGCAGTACAGTAGGAAAGCTGGGTGACATTACATCATGAGATGTCATCCAGCTTTCCTGCTATCCTGCATGGCACAAGTGCAGAGGCATTAGAGTATGGGGGAGAGGCACAGCAGGAAAGCTGGGCGTCTATATATGTGTATTGTATATGTGTGCATCCATGTATGTGGTGACTGTGTGTATTTATGCATCCATGTATGTGGAGAGTGCAAGTATGAGTGCGTCCATGTATGTGGTGACTGTGTATGAGTGCGTCTATGTATATGGTGAGCGCATGTATATGGAAAGTGCGTGTATGAGTGCAGCTATGTATGTGTGTATGTGCGTGGGGGGACCATACAAAAATTTGCTGTGGGGCCCAGTCAGTTCTAGCTACGCCTCTCTTTATGACTACATATGGAGCATTGTCATTCAGGAGAAAATGTGTAACAAATTGTTATTTTCAATTCTTGCCTTTTATCCCTTGTGAAAATGAACAAATTTGGGACTAAAGAAATGTTTGATTAAAACTATGTAAAATTTTCATTTTCATGACCCAGTTTTTGTATATTTTATGAAACACCTATGAGGTCAAAAATGATCACCGCACCCCTAGGTAAATTCTTTGAGGGATGTAGGATCTTTTGAGAGGCAATTCTTATGTGTTGGCAGCTCAAGGCCTCTGCAAACCTGACACACCTGAAAGACAACCTAATAATATCAAAGACCTAAAATCCATAGTGTTCCTTCATTTCTGAGGAAAGTGTTTGAGTTAATTAGCAAACTAGAGCAACATATGGGATTTTTCTATAAATGGCAGAATAAGCATAAAAAAACAAGCTTTGTTTTGCTATTAACCCTTGCTGTGTTACAGGAAAAATGGATCTTAAAAAGACATTTTTCAATTGCACCTCCATTTTGTTCTAAAACCTGTGGAACACCTAAACAACCAATATATGACTATTTTATGCATTTCGAAAAATGGGTGGATGATTTTCTGGATATCATTTTTTAAAAATGACTTGTCGCCAAAGAATGCAATGCAATCTGACAGCACCATATGTAGTACCCCAGAGGGGCAATACCATTCCTACACCCTGCTACTGTCTTTAATAGGCTAACAATAATGTAATCTATTTATTTATTTTCAGGTCCATCTGTGTATTTATTTCCAGGTCCTTTGCTACTGTGCATTAATAGCATTGCTACTATTAATGCACAGTAGTACTATTGCTACTACCGAGACAGATCTTTAGATAGAATGGAACTTACCATTCCATTCTACCCCCGTTGGGGAAAAGTGGGCTAATCCTACCAAAGGAGGGGTTGCAAAAGGCTATAGTCAGTCTAGGGTCTAGCCAAGTCTAGCATTGGAAGCAGACGAGTCAAATGGCGCAGTGAGGGGAATGGCTGTCCCTCCTGCAGTAAGAGTCTCCAGAGGAAAGCAGCTCATAGAGCACCGCGACTTTTTACTGATACAGACAGAGTATCACAAGGGGGTCAACAGCCAAAGACACCCTGCTCAAAAGGTACCAGAACAGTCATAAAGTCGAGCTACCAGACCAAAGCACAGCAGAGAAAGATAAAGTAAGGTATCCCAGTTAGCCTGCCAGTTTACCCCAAAACCTACTTGAGCCAAGAGAAGGACCAAATATTGTCTGGATGCAAGTTTATTCAAGTAAAGCTGTTGAATTTTCACCAAGTCTGTACTCGACTTATTCTCCACCTCCTACAACTCTCCCCTTTATTGCTTCGGAGACCCACACAGAACTAGTAAGACCGCATCACCACTCGGTAACTTCTAAAACCAGGCAGCCCTGGGGGAGAAGCATGTTGCAACTGGCATAACGAATAGGATGTTACTTTTTTGCCTTATCGCCATTGAAGGCCTACAACGTCTGCAGAACCCCTGAAAATGACTTTATTGTTGTTGTTACCCCCGGGAAAACTGCGTCATCGGGTGCGCGCCGACACAATAGAGGTTAATTGGCCATCTTCGTCATTTCTGGCTTATGCCATCTTCACGCAGTCAGCATGCAAAAAGAAGTATCCACCCACCAGGCCTGACACAGCTTCTATGCAGGGGAATGGGTCAAGTATACCCTCATGGGCTCTGCTATGGGACACTTTGCTGCCAGCTGACCCTCCTGTCTAAAACCCTGGTTCTAGCGCTGGCACCTAAGAACTGGCCAGATGATCCAGGAGCATCGTACCAGGTGTGCTGCCTGCAGGAGACCGAAAAGGGAGTCCTGCACTTCCAGTAACAGGCGCAGTCACTACTGGAGATCTTGATTCCATGCCTACCTCCACCAACCATGTTCCATCTATGGTCCCACGTAATTACGGCCTTCTCCTACTGACCGTTCAGTACCAGCTACCATGGAAGATGCCGCCCGGTCAACCAGTAGCTCTGGGAGAAGCCTGTCCCATCGGAGGCCCTTCTGCATACACCGCCACAGCACCCCTGCTCCGGCAGGAGGTTCCAGCAAAAAAGAGGTCCCCGCTGCTCTCTTTAGTTCTTCGGCAATGCGCAAACCAGGGGTGACCACCAGAGGACGCTGGAGCGCTGCAGCTACCACACCTGTTGCCGACAAGGGACAGGAGAGACCCCTCATGAGCTTCAAGCAGTTCTCTAAGAGGTTCCTAGCCTGCAATAAGGAAGAAGAAATCATGGACAATTGGAGCCTGAAGGGTGAGAGCTTGTTGGCCCGTTTGCAGCAAGTAACTGTCCACAAGTTGCGCATTTTAGCGACAAATACCCTTTTTTCCCCTTCTCAGGTTAAGTGGGAACTCTACCTGCCCTAAGGGTTCTTACTAAAATTCAAAAGGCACTGCAGTGACTTGTGACTCTGTACTACCTCGTGAGATCAGTACTGCCTCATGAGACCAGTAGTGGGAGCCTCGCCTGTGCTTTTGTAAGCTCAAGCCATTTACCATCCACAGGTCTGGAGCCTTCCATATGTTTGCGCTATTTTTTTCAACTAAAGTTTTACTGTTTTAGCAACGTTTCATGCAATTTTGAATGGACTTTCGTGAACTAATACGTTATCTAGTTAGTTAGCTACCCCTTGCTTCATTGCTCTTATGGACTGCCTCTGAGCACTCAAAAGTATAAATGGTCCATTTTTGCCCTGTGTCAGTTTAGAAAGCCTAGGTACTGTATATGCCCGTTTTCACTCCACATATTTGGGAGGGGAAGGAGCCAGTATGTCCTGTGTCTTTGGGATCATGTGCTGTTGCTACACAGGGAGGACCATCAAGTTAAGTCACAAGCAGTACCACTACCTTAAAGGGTAACCCTGCTGCCAAAACTATATTCCTAGGTGCCTTAAAGCACTATGCACTACCGCAAAACAAAAATGTGGAAAGCTACCAGTTTTAGATGTCAAGGTGACAAAGCATAAAGCATGATTACACCTTGATGCAGGGAAGGGATTACAGGATGAAGCCACCCTTCTATTTACAGGCCTTCATTGTATAGTGGCGGGATTAGAGGATAATGACTCCCACATGCTTTCATTGTTACTGGCGCTTGGTATACACAAAAGGGAGTTCATAATTGTGTAGTGGCGGGATTACAGAATAATGACACCCCCTGACAAAGGGAAATTTTGCTTAGTGGAAGTTGGAGATTTATCTCTATCTCTGTTCCTAGACTGTTGTCTTTGTTTCCTATATAACCCGCCTATTCTGTGTATTATGTACACCCCTCCAGTCCATCATACACCCTAGGAGTAACATACAACCCTCGCAGATACTTATATATAAAAATAGTTCACTGATAACATAGAGATGACAAAGCAATGGACATTACATAAAGATACAGACACTACAAATAACACAATACATAGAGGACACCACCACACACAGCTGCCTCCGTTCCTGCCTTCCCTGGATGCTAAGCAATGTGGCTAATAATGTGTACTGTATGTATATAAAGTGTATCCAGAGTCCACCAATATAGTGTCTTCTGGATTTACACTTCTACCCAACTCACATCCAGTACCTGACTACTAGTACATGCACATATAGAGACTTGCATAAATAGCATATATATTTTACATGTCTGTAAACAGTTATATTGGAATACAATTGCAGACTACAAATATCTATATGTACACATATAAAGTCTACTGGGATATTATACTTATATACATACACATATAACTTGTTCCTGGCTCCTCAAGTATTGTTAGTCCAGGGGGTGGCAGGAAAAGACAGAGAGAGAGCATTCCCAAGTTTCATATCACGTATATGTTCCTGTGCCCCAGCCCCCACCATCGACTCCACCCTATGACTACCCAAATATCTTCCCAATCTGTTGACCCAGAGAATATTGTCCAACTGCTTTTACAATGATCCCTTCCTGTCTTTGATATGCTAACAAGGGACACAATGACCAAATGGCTTCTGGCCACACTGATATCACTCAATGGGTGAATCTCACTGAATAATATCAGTATATGCTATATCATATTTGTGTGGTCTGGGTCTGAGACTCTGGCTGGGAACCATATTTTCCTGTAACAGTGTTCTTATTATGGATGGGAAGTGATATGGAATTGTCAGCATTTGTGTTCTATTTCAGTTCTTGTCATCCTTTGATTGAGTCTGCATTATCTAAAGATCAGAACAGTATACAGTACCTGGATGTTGAAATTAAAAAGGGGCTAGTCTCGCTACTGCATTGTACGCCAAGCCCATTGATAGGACTAATTAATTGAGAAGAGACAGCTATCATGCTCCGCAGGTATTCAAAGGAATACCCAAAAGTCAAATGATTCAGGTCTGGCGTAAATGCTGCAGCGATAGTGAATATCAGAAAAATATATCAGAAATGATAGAGATCAGTTACTACAGGTAGTACAGGAGGTAGGTGAAATAAATAAAGTAACACTTTTAGAAAAGAAAATTAAAAATAAAAAGGATAATAAAATCTGGTTTTGTTCTACCTATGATGCACATGCTGCGTTAATTAGAAGAGTGGTTTTGAAGCATTGGCATATTCTGGCTCAGGATACCAAGTTTGGAGGTTGTTTTAAAGAGAAACCCCGCTTTATGTACAGAAAAGGGAAATCTTTGGCTAATCAACTAGTTAAAGCAGACATAGCTCCAAAAAGAAAAATAGACAAAAGTTTCTGTCTGCTAGAAAGTGGGGAACTTTCCCATGGGGTCTGGGGTGTCAGAGTTGCAATGGTATTAAGGGTGATTATATACTATATCCACTTCAAGGTTCTAAAATAGAAATAAAAGGGTTTCATACCTGTGATAGTAAGAACGTAATTTATATGCTGAAGTGTCCCTGTGGTAAGGAGTTTGTGGGACAAACCTCTAGATCTGTAAAAGTAAGATTAAATGAACATCGGACTGCTATCAGAACGTACTCTTCTTAAGGACAGCAAGCTTAAGAGCAGTAAACAATATTGCCCTTTTTCTGGACTCATTTTGCAAAGTGTTTGAAAAACCCGGTCATCTCTCATCTGCTTCCTAAGCTCTTCTGCGCATCCATTAAGGTGCATGCTCTGTTGGACAATATGCCATTGAAGTCTGTACTTTATCTTCTGAACTGTCTTGGAATGAAGATGCTCTGATTGCTACTGTACTTTCGGGGAAGGCCTTAATGGCAAAACCAAGGATGAGCTTGCAGGAAGAGAGATTCCATCTGCTTTGGATGCCTTGGTGACTCTGGCTACTAGAATTGACATCTTGAAAGGTCTGGTGAAACCCTCAGAGAAAAATTCTTCTGCTAGAGCACCCAAGCCCTGGATGGCTCCACCTCCTGTGTCTGCTATTCCTGATCCCAGGTGAACCATCTTAGGCCATCAGTTGAGGAAAGACGGCATTGTCTGTGCTGGTCTTTGCCTATACTGTGGTAGTGTCCACAACTGTCCTAGGAAGTTGGGAAACTCCAGTGCCTAGGGTCATAAGCAGAGGTGATCCTAGGCGAAGATAACTTCTCTCTGAAAACCTCTGTTCTACTGACGTTTGATGATGCTAGGTTCTCCATGATGACCTCCATTGACTCTGGTTTGGCAGAAACTTCCTGCATTAGGCCGTGGTGGATCAGTAATGTATTGACTACTCAAGAATCCCCTGGTGGTGACGTCGGTCAACAGCAAAGCCCTATCCAAATCTGTGTTATATGTCACCGAGCCTCTTGATCTTCAAGTTGGAGTTCTGCATTCTGAGATTTCCCAGTATGTACTTCCGGAACTGTCTCACCCTGTCCTGTTGGGGCCGCCCTGATGTTGAGTCCATGAACCCATTCTGGATTGGAAATCAGGAGAGATAATCCACTGGGGACAGTTGTGCTAGAGAAATGACCTGACCTCCCTAAAGCCAAAGTTCGCTCTCAACCACCTGCAAATTTAGAAGGTCTACTTACCACATTCCATTGTTTGCGGATGTCGTCAATAAAAAAGCAGAAACTCTTCTTCATCATTGTCCATATGATTTCCCCATTGATCCACTCCTCCTCATGGTAGGGTGTATCCCCTGTTACCCGCGGAATCTCAATCTATAGCTGACTACAGTACATCAAGGAGAATCTGGAAAGGGATTTAATTTATAAGTCCATATCTCTTGCTGGGGACAGCTTCTTTATTGTAAAAAAGAAAGATGGATCTCTTCATCCTTGTATTGATTATCATGGACTAAACAAAATCACTGTTAAAAATAAACACCATTTGCCTTTGATTTCTGAACGTTTTGATAAATTCAGGGCTTCCAGGATATTCTCTAAATTGGACCTACGTGGAACCTACAATTTAATTCCTATCTTTGAAAGTGGCGAGTGGAAAACAGCCTTCAGTACCAGTGACAGACATTATGAGTACCTAATTATGCCATTTGGTCTGTGCAACACCCCTGCTGTTTTTCAGTAATTTGCAAATTACATTTTCAGAGACCTACTATGTACATGCATGGTCGTAAACCTGGATGACACCCTCATCTTTTCCAAAGATCTTCCCTCTCACTACAAACATGTTCAACCCGTGTTAAAACATCTCCAAGAGATCACAAAATTTGAAAAGTGTGTTTTTTAAAAGTCTTCTTTCTTGGGCTACAAGAATCATTTCAGATCATGGGCTTCAAATAGATTCTAAAAAAGTTTCTGCTATACTTGATTGGCCTAGACCCAAAAGCTATCCAGAGATTCATCGGTTTTGCTAATTATCACTGACAGTTTATTCATAGCTTTTCTTCTTTGGCTGCTCCTGTCGCAGCCTTCATCAAAAAAGGTAGCCAATGCTAAAAAATGGACTCCTGATGTCACGCTCAGGTGTGGTGGTGATATTCCAGACCAAGCGCAGGAGGAAGAGGGGGGAAAGGAAATGGGATTAGGCCTGGAACTAGTGAAGGCCGATGGTCACCTCCTATTGAAACCCTGACTCCAGTCCTGGCTTACTGACAGTATGAAAGGGCCTAGAAGGTAGGTGAGTTCATACGCTGGAAACCTGGGACCCTAACTGTCCCTGAAGGACCCTGAAGCCAGTGACTGGAATGAGACAAACTGTTCCTCCACCAACCTGGACGAACAGAACAGGACCAACTTTATCCGGATGAGACCGGTGAAAAGCTTTTATCAAACGACTGGCATTTACGTCAGATGCAGGTACCCACGTCCTCTCCTCTGGTCCATAACCCTTCCATTGAACAAGATACTGAAGAGATCTACGGAGAACTCGAGAGTCAATAATCTTGGCGATTTGGAATTCCAAACTGCCGTCCACCATGACGGGCGCAGGTGGTAAGGGAGATGGCTTCAATGGTTCAACATATCTCTTCAACAAAGATCTGTGAAACACATTATGAATTTTCAGGGCCTGAGGAAGTTCAAGACGAAATGCTACAGGATTAATGATGGCAGTGATCTTATATGGACCAATAAATCTTGGACCCAACTTCCAAGATGGAACTTTCAACTTAATGTTTCTTGTGGACAGCCACACAGAATCACCCACTCTTAGGTCCGGACTATTCATACGTTTCCTGTCAGCCACACGTTTGTACTTGTTGCCCATATTTATCAAGTTATTTTGAATTTTCCGCCATATAGATGACAATGATGACGAAAAACGTTCTTCCTCAGGGATACCAGAAGTATCTGAACCAGAAAATGTGCTAAACTGTGGGTGAAACCCATATGCCCCAAAAAACGGCGACTTGCCAGTGGACTCCTGTCTACGATTGTTTATGGCAAACTCTGCCAGAGACAAAAACGAGGACCACTCCTCCTGATTCTCAGAGACAAAACATCTCAAGTAAATCTCCAGACTCTGATTAGTATGCTCCGTCCGTCTGTTCGACTGAGGATGAAAAGCCGAAGAGAAGGACAGTTGTACCCCCAGACAAGTACAGAACGCCCTCCAGAATCTGGATACGAACTGAGTCCCACGATCCGAGACCACGTCAGTGGGAATGCCATTGAGTTTCACAATATTGTCAACAAACACTTGTGCAAGTGTTTTAGCATTAGGTAGGCCAGGTAAAGCAATAAAGTGCGCCATCTTACTAAAACAATCAACTACCACCAGAATAACTGTCTTTCCAGATGAATTAGGCAGGTCCGTGATAAAGTCCATAGACAAATGAGTCCATGGTCTGGACGGGATGGGCAACGGAAGTAGGGGTCCAGAAGGTCGAGTATGTGTCACCTTAACGCGTGCACAGACACTACAGGCCGACACATAGTCCTCAACACGCAGGCCTGGCCACCAGAATCTACGAGAGATAAGTTCAACAGTGGATTTACTCCCAGGGTGTCCTGCAAGCACCGTACAGTGATGTTCCTCAAACACCTTAAGACGCAATTCAGATGGAACAAACAATTTCCCAGGGGGGGGCAAGACTCCGGTGTGTCTACCTGGGCCTCTAATACCTTAGCCTCAAGATCAGGGTAAAGTGCCACCCCTTCTGACAAAATAGGACTCAGATCTTCACCACCTCCGGGAAAACTACTTGACAAGGCATCCACCTTGACATTCTTAATCCCAGGACGATACGTGACAATGAAATTGAATCTGGTCAAGAACAAAGACCATCTGGCCTGCCTCGGGTTAAGTCATTTAGCCGACTCCAGGTAAGCCAGATTTTTGTGATCAGTGAATACCGTGATAGGGTGAATCGCCCCTTCCAACCAATGACGCCATTCCTCAAAAGCCAACTTAATGGCCAGTAACTCTCTGTTACCCACATCGTAATTTCTCTCAGCAGAGAGTTTTTTCGAGAAAAAGGCACATGGGCGCCATTTACCTGGTGACGGACCCTGTGACAAAACTGCTCCTACCCCCACCTCGGATGCATCAACCTCCACAATGAAAGGTTGTGACACATCTGGCTGCATCAATATAGGGGCAGAAGAAAAGTACTCCTTCACAGCGGAAAAGGCTCGCAATGCTGCATCAGACCACACTGAGACATCCGTCCCTTTCCTAGTCATGTCAGTTAAGGGTTTAACTATTGTCGAATAGTTCTTGATAAATTTTCGGTAATAGTTAGTGAACCCCAAAAACCGCATGAGCCTTCAAATTTTCAGGTCGATCCCAGTCCAAAACAGCACGGACTTTCTCTGGATCCATACGAAAACCTGAAGATGACAGCAGGTATCCTAAGAATTGCACCTCTTGTACAGCAAAAACACATTTCTCTAATTTTGCGTACAATTTGTTGTCTCTTAAGATCTGCAACACCTGTCTAACATGATCCTGATGTGTCACCATATCTGGAGAATAAATTAGTATGTCATCCAAATACACGACTACAAACCTCCCCACAAGCATGATGAAAGATGTCATTAACAAAATGCTGGAAGACAGCAGGAGCATTGGTCAACCCAAAAGGCATAACCAGGTTCTCAATGTGGCCCTCAGGAGTGTTAAAAGCCGTCTTCCATTCATCCCCTTCCTTGATCCTGACCAGATTATATGCCCCCCTTAAGTCCAACTTTGAGAACACCTCGGCATCGACAATCTGGTTAAACAAATCAGGAATCAAAGTAAGGGGGTAAGGATCACGGACAGTAATTCGATTGAGTTCACAGAAATCCAGACATGGCCTAAGAGTTCCGTCCTTTTTCTTTACAAAGAAAAACCCTGCTGCCACTGGAGATTTGGAAGGTCTTATGTGTCCTTTAGCCCAACTTTCAGCAATATATTCTTTCATGGCCGTTCTCTCAGGTCCAGAAAGGTTATACAGCCTAGATTTGGGCAATTTTGCTCCGGTGATAAAATTGATAGGACAATCGTAAGCGTCCTTTAGCCTTTCAAATAATCCTTGACAAAACTGACTACGGAGAGCCGGATCGTTCCATTCAGTATCCGTAGCCCACCTCTGAAACTCAGAGCAATAGATTTCAACAGAGCGCTCACCCTGACGGAGGTCACGTAGCTTGGTCTCGGCCAGAGAGATGCGATCCGGGTCATCATAGATAAACCCCAATGCCTTGAAAAATTCATCTATCGACTGGAGAGACTGCAATCCGGTCGGCAGAGAAAAGGCCCATGACTGTGCATCCCCTTTGAGCAACGAGATCACCACACCAACTCTCTGTTCCTCATCACCAGAAGAATGAGGACGCAGCCTAAAGTACAATTTGCACGCCTCCCTGAACAACATGAAGTTATCACGTCCCCCAGAGAATCTATCAGGGAGAGCGACTTTAGGCTCCAGACAACCACCACCCCCGGGATCAACAGCCTGTGGTCTCTGAATCTGGGTGACGGTCATGCGGAGGTTAGCTACCTCCAAAGAGAGACCCTGTAGCTGTCCTGCCAGTGCAGAAATTGGGTCCATGTCTGCATAAAAATGGACAAAATGACGATTTTGGGCGGTTTATAATGTCAAGCTCTGGTGTGGGGGGGATATTCCACACCAAGCGCAGGAGGAAGAGGGGGAAGGGGGAGGAAATGGGATTAGGCCTGGAACTAGTGAAGGCAGACGGTCACCTCCTATTGAAACCCTGACCCCAGTCCTGGCTTACTAACAGTATGAACAGACCTAGAAGGTAGGCGAGTTCATATGCTGGAAACCTGGGACCCTAACTGTCCCTGAAGGACCCTGAAGCCAGTGACTGGAATGAGACAAACTGTTCCTCCACCAACCTGAACGAACAGTAGTCTCCCCTCAGGCCCAAACACCAAAACACAGGGAAGATATACACAAATAAACGAAAGGGAAAGAAGACACTTAACTGTCCTGAAGATAATGGCAGCAATGGGATCTCCACAGAGAAACACACACCAGCAGACCACAGACACCACAGAAAGTATAAACCGCACAGCATGATGGGAGAAGCAATACTAAATAGACAAAGATAATTGATAAAACACCTACACCTGAAGGGGAAGGGTGTGGTGAATGTCAGCAACAAAACAACCAAAGGAGAACCTGTCAGTTTAACCCACGGGTTGCCAATCTGACAGATCTCCTGATACCTGTCGCAGGAATGTCCGTGACACCTGAGGCTGAAAATGCCTTTCTGACCCTGAATAAATCGTTTGCCTCCGCGCCGATTCTTCATTGTCCTGATGTCAATAGACAATTTTTCATAGAGGTGGACGCATCCTCCACCGACAATGGCACGGAGCTTTCTCAAAAAAAATTCTTTTGGTAAATTATGTGGCTTCTTTTCCAGTCTTTTTATGCTGCTGAAAGGAACTATTCAATCGGAGACAGAGAACTACTAGCCATAAAAATGGTCTTTGAAGAATGGCGTTATTTATTAGAAGGAGCTCTTCATCCTGTAATTGTCTTCACTGACCAAAAAATGTACTTATATTGAGACTGTTCAGAGGCTCAATCCCAGACAAGTTTGATGGTCGCTTTTCTTTGCATGCTTTAACTTTCAGATTCATTTCCGTTCTGCAGATAAGAACATTAAAGCTGATGCTCTTTCCAGGTCCTTTGATGTTTCTGATGTTGAGGATGCTCCACAACATATAATGAACCTTCCAGATGCATTTAGGTGGCGCCTGTCAAACTGTCTGAAATACCCACAGATAAGATTTTTGTTCCTGAGGCTCAACCTATTGAAGTTTTTCAATGGGGACATGCCTCCAAGACTGCAGGTCATCCTGGATTTCGGTGAACTCAGAAATTAATTGCTCGTCATTACAGGTGGTCCTTTATGAACAAAAGATATTCAAGACCTATGTACCCTATGCGCCCAAAATAAGTAATCTAAGTTAAAACCAGCCTGTCTCCCTCCTCTGCCTGTAACAGAAGTCCCTTGGCAACATATAGGAATGGACTCTCTAAGGGTGCTAGTTTCTCTTAAATGGCACATTTTGTATCTCTACTTGGTCTACCTTCTGCTCCTTGTCTGGCTGAACTGTTCCTGCTCCATATCTTCAGAGATTACATGGATTTCCTCTCCACATATATTCTGATAGGGGTGTAGAATTCACTTCTCATTTTGGAGAGCATTATGCTAACTACTGCATGTCACATTAGATTTTTCTTCAGCCTATCATCCTCAATTGGAGCCAGTCATGTGCCAGCCGACATGGGGAGCCGGTCAATCAAATCATCACTGGATTTTTGCGGCACGTCACTAATGCTCATCAAGATGACTGGGTTGACCTTTTTCCCTGGGCTGAATTTTCAAAGAATAAGGGCTCCTGCACATGACCATATTTTGCGGTTGTCAAAACACAGATCCGCAAAAAATACGGATGACGTCCGTGTACATTCCATATTTGGAGGAAAGAAACAGCTGACCCTAATAGAACAGTCCTATCCTTGTCCGTAATGTGGACAAAAATAGGAGATGTTCTATTTCTTTGCGGAACGGATACACGAAAACAGAATGCACTCTGAGTAACTTCCATTTTTTTTTTTTTTTTGCAGACCCATCGAAATGAATGGTTCCTCATACGGTCTGCAAAAAAAAAAAAAAAACGTAACAGGAAAGAAAGTACATTAGTTTGCATGAGCCTTAACCAGGTCTGTGATGCTATAGGTAAATCTCCATTCTTTGTCGTCTATGGTCGCCACCCTAATATTCCTTTTCCAGTGTCCACTTCCTCGGGGGGACCAGCCACAGATGCCTCTATTGAAGAATTCTCCAAGATCTGGTTGGATACCAGGAACTCTCTTCAAAAAGTCGTGGGTCAGATGAAGAGAAACGTGGATGAGAAGCAGGACTCCTCCTTAATTCTCACCTGAAGACAAGGTATGGCTCTCCTCTAAGAACATGCATCTCAGACTTCCATCTTATAAATTGGTTCCTCGCTTCCTGGGTCCTTTTCCTGTCATAGAGAAGATTAACCCTGTGTGCTACAAACTTCAACTGCCAGGATCTCTTTGCATTTTTCTTTCCATGGTTCATTACTTAAGCCTGCTGTATTTAACAGATTCTGTAAAGGTGCCTCTGAGAAATCTCCTCCAAGATGATGGATATGAGATCAAGGACTTTCTGGACAAAAAATTTAAAAAGGTAAAACATTCTATTTAGTTGACTGGAAAGGATATGGTCCTGAAGAGACATCCTGGGAACCTGAAGACAACATCGCCCTCAGGTCCAATGGGGGGGGGGCGTAAGGGAGGGGGTACTGTTAGGCCTAGACCTGGTAATACCTCCTCCTGTATTACCTGTCATATTCCCAGCATCTCCAGCCTCATTCCCCGTTGCTGTCTCTGCCAGATGTGGAAGGCACATGCCTGCCAGATGCATCCTCAGCCACGCTGCCTCCATGCTCCATTCCATGGTGGCGTCCCATAGGAGCGCATTCCTGCCGCAGCTTTCTCTCCCTGGAAGTTGCCCGAGTGTTGAGTTGCCAACAGTAATAGCAACGGTGTTCTGGTCTGATCACCTGTGTTTGACATAGTCTATTTTGATCAGTCTGTTTGCCTGCTGCCTTCATCAACTACTAGACCGGTTTTACCCTGAGCCTGTCTGATCCTCTGTGCCATGCTATTATCTGATACCGGCTTCTGACCTCTAGCTTGCCTCTGACCACGCTTCAGCTTCTGCCTGACAATCATCATCATCATCAGCTGCCTTTACTCCAGTCTTCTCTGCATTACCACTTCTCACAACCATGTCTGCTATTGGACTCAGTTCACACTAACTATGGTTCTAATCACAACTTGAGCTATTGGAGCATTACTTGTTGTCTGACTCAGTGAGTCAGCTGTCAACCATATTAGCTAATCCTGTAGGTAGTGGTTCAGTTTCTCTCTTGCTGCATTCTGTCCTGTATACTGTGAGAGCGCTGAATAACACCATAGGGTTAGTGACTGCCATCCCTTGGTTGACACAGAGAATCCACACCAACAATGGTTTGACCACCAGGTCCCACCCACTGGTCGTAACAGCTGCATGTATAGATACAGTAACAAAATCAATTTCTGTGGTTTTTGGCAGATCTAACCGTTCTCTTGAAAATTGTGAAATTCACAGTTACAACTGGAAACATTTGAAAAATTGACATGCTGCAGATCTGGAAATTCACACAGCAGGTCAATTTCTCTGCAGAACAAATTTGCAGTCTACATGAGATTTGTCTATTCTCATACACTTTGCTGGTACTGTACTACTCTACTGCTGTTTTTCTGCACAGGATTTCACATGGAAACGCTCTGCGCATTCCTCAACTTGTGCAGGTAACTGTATACTCATTCTTTTACATGCATACATTTGTAGCAGACATGAAACAAACTTACACGATGATTGTATGGCAGCACACGTATGCTATTTGTGTAGTGCAGCTACCTGCCACATCCGTACTTATACACATGTCAGCACTCTTACACCCATACTTCTACATATGCAGGCACATTTTTACACACACTTGCTGGCTGTCTTTTACACACATATGTCTACACATGCTGGCTCCCTTTTACACACATACATCTACACATGCGGACACACTTTTACACAAATACTTCTAGACATGCTGGCTCTCTTTTACATGCATACTTATACACATGTTGCCTGTGTTTTACACACATACTTCTACAGATGCCAGCACTCTTTTACACACATATTTCTACACATGCTGGCACTCTTTTACACACATACTTCTACACATGTCAACACTCTTTTACACACATACTTCTACACATGCTGGCTGTCTTTTACACACATACTTCTACACATGCTGGCTGTCTTTTACACACATACTTCTACACATGCTGGCTGTCTTTTACACACATACTTCTACACATGCTGGCTGTCCTTTACACACATACTTCTACACATGCTGGCTGTCCTTTACACACATACTTCTACACATGCTGGCTGTCCTTTACACACATACTTCTACACATGCTGGCTGTCCTTTACACACATACTTCTACACATGCTGGCACTCTTTTATATACATACTTCTACACATGACAACACTCTTTTACACGCATACTTCTACACATGCTGGCTGTCTTTTACACACATACTTCTACACATGCTGGCTGTCCTTTACACACATACTTCTACACATGCTGGCACTCTTTTATATACATACTTCTACACATGACAACACTCTTTTACACGCATACTTCTACACATGCTGGCTGTCTTTTACACACATACTTCTACACATGCTGGCTGTCTTTTACACACATACTTCTACACATGCTGGCTGTCTTTTACACACATACTTCTACACATGCTGGCTGTCTTTTACACACATACTTCTACACATGCTGGCTGTCTTTTACACACATACTTCTACACATGCTGGCTGTCTTTTACACACATACTTCTACACATGCTGGCTGTCTGTCTTTTACACGCATACTTCTACACATGCTGGCTGTCTGTCTTTTACACACATACTTCTACACATACTGGCACTCTTTTACATGCATACTTATACACATGCCAGCACTCATTTACACACATACTGGCACTCTTTTACATGCATACTTCTATACATGCTGGCTGTCTTTTATACAAATAGTTCTACATATGCTGGTGCTCCTTTACATGCATATTTGTACACATGCCAGCGCTCTTTTAGGCCTCCTGTACACGACCTTATCCATTTTGTGATTCGCAAAATATGGATGCAGTCCGTGTGCATCTGTACTTTATGCAGGACCCCTTGTAAAACTGCCTATTCTTCTCCACAAAAATAGGACATGTTCTATAATGTGCAGACATGGACATGGGCAGAACAGAGATTACATCCATGTGCTGTCCATTTCCTAACACTTCCTCAACGGCATCACATGAGGAGCTCCCTGCCTCTCAAGGGACAGGAAACGATGCAGAAGTCCAGAATAAAAAGACTCCTCCACTTACCTAATTCAGTTTCGTTTCCTGTCCCTTGAGGGATGCATGGAAGATTGTGGAAGAGTTAGCCCAGGTTATGCTAATAGCCTCATACTGGCTGAAAGGTCCTGGCAATTTCTGAACAATGCCCGAGACTCCCGGGGGGTCAATTATCAAGACTGGCGTTTTAGACGCCGGTCTTAATAAAGCCCCTGCACTGGAGGTGGTTCCCCAAAGTTATGAAGAGGAGCATGCCTCTCCATGACTTTGGAGCACCTTTTTTTTTTTAAATCAGATAATTTTTATTGTTACATTTTCTTTTTGTACAACAAAACAGATTATTCCCACTACCCTGGAGAAGGTTTTCATGGCTCCTTCTATAAATAATTGTCCGATATATTTTATTCCCTTCTCCGCCCATAAAGGATATTCCGTAACTTTTTGTATTTCTGGGTATAAATAGTTTGGCCAGATGCGAGTATAAACAGAGTACCCAGTAACTCCTGTAATCTGTTTGTAAACTATTTCCACCACACCTTATGTATGGTACGTAAAAGCGGAATATCCGTTCTACCTGTCAGAAAGCCCCACTCTCCAAGGATTCAAGGAGGGAATCCGAGGTAAGTAGGTACCTAACAATCCTCCCCGATGTATTTAACTGGGTATTATGTTGCAGTTGAGCTGCCAGGTAGTAGATCCACGGATTAGGGACTGCCAATCTGGCATCTGTTTTTGATCTTTGTAGTATTTCTAGTTTGATATGCGGGACCCCTTTTTTCCAGATTAAGTCACGAAAAATGGCATCGACCTTATGAAAGAACCGTAGGGGTATCCACCCTGGAGCATTGTGGAGCACGTACAGAAGCTGAGGCATAAGGACCATTTTGATAAGGTTAATACTCCCAATCAATGTCAGAGGCAAACGAACCCAATCTGTACCTTCTGTTGAAAGGTTTTGATCAAAGGCTGTAAATTCAACCGCTCAAAGTCTTTAGCGTTTGGGGTGACCACAATCCCCAAATATTTTATTTCTGTTACTATTTGGAGACCATGAGCCAGAACAGGATTACCAGTGGTATCCCTCTCCCCTCGTTGAAGAGGCATCAGAGCCGATTTGGCCCAATTAATACATAACCCTGAGAGCTTACTAAAATGATTAATAACTGCCATAGCCCGCGGTAATGTTTGCTGCCAGTTTGCCAAAAATAGCAAGATATCATCGGTGTATAGTGCCAATTTTTCATGTTCAGCTCCGTAAGCTTCCCAGGCTTCCCATAATACTGATTTGGAAGTAGTTCCCAAGTTGTGTTTCAGAAAGTCAGATGGTATCGAATACCTTCTACATTATCAGTTACCAACAACCAGAAAGTATTGAACCGCCATACTGAGACACCACTATTTCTAGCTGGGGCGAAACTAGCCATCAAAACTACCTGTGAGTGGTCCGAGAGCCATCTCAGCAGGTATTCTATATTCTGTATCATCTGACCCATAGTAGTATTGCCTATAAATAGATCAATTCTGGACAGTGACCTATAAGTGCTCGAACAGCAGGAATACTGCTTGTCATGCGGGTTTCGGAGTCTCCAAAAGTCCAGTAAAGACATCTCCGCCAACAATCTTCCAAATGGTGTCAAACCAGTGGCCTGCGCCATCTGGGTTGGATGGAATCTATCCATAACTGGATCTGGTACCGCATTAAAATCTCCCATTAGTAGTACCGGTGCAGCAGGTTGTGCATTAATGAACTGTAGCACTTTTTTAAGTATACCCGGAGAGTATGGTGGTATATATACTCCTACTATGATACATGGAATATTAAACAGTAGGCCATACAGACATACATACGCAGCCCTCTGCATCAATGTCTTTTTGAGTGCAAGAGAATACGATTAATCTATGCATAAGAATACTAATACTTTTTGCATATGTCGAAACCGTGGAGTGATAACTTTGTCCTAGCCACGGTTTGGACAGTATGCCTACTTGGTCTCTCCTCAAATGCGTTTCCTGTAGGCAATAAATTGCTGGGTGGTGCTGTCTAAGACATTCCCATACTGCAGACCGTTTAGTAGGTTCCTTTAGGCCCCGTACGTTCCAACTAACAAACTTGACTTTATCAGCCATTTGTACGCATGCCCCCTAGGGCAACATAAATATACTCTGACATGCTCCAACAACCCTCCAGGGCGGATTTGTGAGACCGCCCACAGTGCACCGGGACATATCCACATGTATATAAGGTTGTGCGCCTTGTATGAATACATATATAATGCTCTTTAACATTCCCCCAAAAAACTCTGTATACTAAAGAACAGGGGTTTCCTGTCCAACAAGTGCCCACAAAATACTTCGGAAAGCCTTCCAAAGCCTGTGGTGTAGAAAACACACTTGCTAGACAACAACCCTACCCCAACTGGGGGCTAGTAAGAGTGTCTTAGAGAACTGTTGTAAACTATAACACCACTCGGTACAGGAAAGGTATCTAGTAAAGTGCAATATAGCAGTCATATTGGAGCTCTCCAGCACCCCCCATAGAGTGAGTAGAACAGCTGTCTAATAAACAGTAGAAGTACCAAAGTGCACCGTGCCAAGAGGACTGGAGTGCCCCAAGTTAAGCAATAACAAGAAAAAACAATACCACAATTAGGAGAAAGACCGGATATGATGACACGCAACTATAGTGTTCTTGCAACACTGCCATGCTGTTAAGGAGCAGATTTTTCTCAGGCAGGTCACCCAGCGCCATTATCAGCCTCTGCCCGCAGTTGATTCTCATGGCGGTCCAACCATCTCATTGCTTCCTTCGGTTCTTCAAAAAAATGCGTAGTACCAAGGGCAACTATACGCAGTTTTGCTGGATACATCATTGAGTAGACAATCTGCAGATTCCGTAGACGCTTCTTACAATCCAGAGACCTCGCTCTCCTCTTTTGAACTTCCAGGGAATAGTCCGGAAATAAGGACACTTTCTGACCGTTAAAAGATAGGTCCGGTTTTTCTTGGGCCAGGCGTAGAATAATATCTCTGTCCCTGTAATGGAGTATTTTCATAAGCACCGGGCGCGGGGGGGCTTCCAGGAGGCAAAGGCCTAGTCGGGACTCTATGAGCCCTCTCCACTGCAAACAACGGAGTCAGAGAATCTATCCCAAATGTGTCTTTGAGCCAGTTTAGTCCCTTCTACCTTTTCTGGGATTCCAACAACACGAACGTTATTCCTGCGCAGGGGATTTTCTAAGTCATCTTGCTTTGCTGCAATAATGTAAAGCCTCCTATGGTGGTCACCCACATCTCTTTGTAATGGTGAAAGCACATCTTCAACATCCCCAACTCTATCTTCTAGAGCAGTGGTCCGTTCTGCCAATTTTTTAAAGTCATGTCGTACTATAGAGATATCTTCCGTAATTCCTCCCACCTGCATATTGAGAGCAGTAAGGGAACGGCCACATTTTGTTATGGCTTTCATGACATCTTTTAGAGTGGGTTCCTCAGTGTCAGATTCGCGTGCTGATGCCCCTTGTCTGTGCTGTCTCTCTGTATATGGCGCCTGCTTTTCCCACCCTGCGACCAGTCAGGGTCTGATTCCTCCTCACCTTCTGTAGGTAAATGTGTCGACTTATGTGTCTCCTCGTGCTCTCCCGGAACCGGTTCAGAGCGGGCATACTTTCCCAGCCGTACCGCTGCAGCTTGTTGAATGGTGGATGCGCGGCCTGATCTGCTCGGCGTGGCCGACCCAGCGCCATCTTGGAAATCCTTCTCGGCTCCTCTCAACTCCTTTTTCCTCATCATGGCAGCCGATTCCAAAACTCCCAGCAATTACGAGGGGCACTAGATCACCAGCAGGTACCTTGGAGTCAAAAATGACAGCTGTATATATCGCTTGTCAGGATAATTAGCTTAGGTGCTGGAGGAGGTCACTCGCCGTGCGTCCTCTCACATGCCGCGCTAGCCCCGCCCCCTCGACTTTGGAGCATCTAGCGGTACATCGAAATGTAAGCCATCTTCGTAGCTGGCTTACATTTAGACCAATTTCTACACCTAAAACAGGCGTAGAAAATGATGAATGAGACGGGCTGATTTTTTTAGACCTGGCATGAGCAGGGAAAAGTCACAGATTGCGGCCTAATCTGCATCTGAAATACGCTAATATAGGCTTATTTTAGGTTAATAAATGACCCCCCAAACCTCCTCAGCCAGGGACTAGTACAACATGTTCCTCAGTTTAAACTAACAGCCTGGAAATTGAAAGGGTGATATTAAAGTGAAAAGGCCTCTTAGACAGGGTAGTGTCTACATTGCTGAACAGTAGGAAGAAAGTGACCTCTAACATATACCACAGGATATGGAGGACTTTTTTGTACTTTTCTAGGGGAAGATGTTGTACGTCTCCTTCTCCTTATGTTCCAGTTATTTTCTTCAATCTGGTTTAGATAAGGGACTTATGCCTCATTCATACGTCAGTGTTTTGGTCAGTGATTTCCATCAGTGATTTGTAGCCAAAACCAGGTGTGGCTCTAAACACAGAACAGGTGCAAATCTTTCCCTTATACGTCTGTGTAGCTCCACTCCTGGTTTTGGCTCACAATCACTGATGGAAATCACTGACCAAAACACTGATGTGTGAATAAGGCTTAAGAGTAAGTACATTGAAGGTACAGGTGGCTACCCTAAGTACATTCGTCAGTTCCCCCTTGGGACTTATATCTGATCTTAACCGTCCTCATGTCTTCTCCATTCTGACCTATAACTGACATCCCAATGAGGTTCCTCACATACAAGACATTGGCAGTCACTAGAGTTTGCAGCTACATGCCTTCTCCTGTAGACCTTACCTTACCATCCTGGACAATAGGATAATTCTAAAACATTTGCCTGTTTTTGTCCCAAAAGTTGTTTCCAAATTTAATTGCCAGCAGGAGGTATCTCTTCGCTCTTTCTACATCCAGGCTAGATCAGAAGAAGAGAGAAGGTTCCACCAACCTAGATGTACATAGGGCTGTTATATCTTATTTGGAGTGCACAGAACCATTCAGGAAGACAGAACAATTACTAGTACAGTATCAGGGACCGAACAAAGGCAAGGTAGCAAGTAAAATGACCATAGCGAGATGGATCAAGCTAGCTATCTCCCTTTGTTATTGGATTTCCAAGAAAAATAATTATTGGCCCCAGTGGGTCTTAAAGCCCATTCCACTACAGCAGTATCTACATCATGGGCTGAGAAGGCCTCTGTGTCTTTAGGGCAGATCTGCAGGGCAGCAACTTGGGCTAGGCCATCCACCTTTTTTAAACAGTATGGGGGAGATTTATCAAACTGCTGTAAAGTAGAACTGGCTTAGTTGCCCATAGCAACCAATCAGATTACACCTTTTATTTTCCACAGCTCCTTTGGAAAATGAAAGGTGGAATCTGATTGGTTGATATTGGCAATTAAGCCAGTTCTGCTTTACACCACTTTGATAAATCTCCTTCCTATAAATTGGAGATTCTTAAAAATGATTAACTGGCATTTGGGTGGAAGGTCTTTTCCGCTGCCACCCCTCCTAATTAGGTTCCTCTGCAAATCCTCATGTGGTGCCATTGTGGAGGTGTTAGGCTACTTTCACACTAGCGGCAGGCCTGATCCGGGAAGGGTGCTGCCGGATCAGGACTGCCGCAGCGACATGTGTGGAGCCGGAACCGCGCTCCGGCCCCACACGTCACACAGTACATACATACACACACACACATATACACAAACAAATACACATACATACTTACATGCTCCCGGCAGGTCTTCAGAGCGCCGGAGGAGCAGGACGGCTCGCACAGGTGACGATTCACCACAGCGCCCTCTGCTGGGCACCTGGTGGAATCGTCATCTGTGCGTGCCGCCCTGAAGACCTGCCGGGGAGCATGTAAGTATGTATGTGTATTTGTATGTATATATGTCTGTGTATGTTTATGTGTATGTCTATGTCTGTATGTGTGTATTGTGTGTATGTGGTGACAGAGCCGTCATGAACTCCATTGAAAGTCAATGGAGGGCGGATCCGGTTACCATTGTGGTCACACCAGACGGATCCGCCCCCATTGACTTGCATTGGGGGTCATTCCGGATCCGTCTTGGTGCGGATGCTGCGGTTTGTTCTCCGGTCTGAAGACGGAACGGAATGCTTTCAGGAGCATTCCGTTGTCTTCAGTTCAGTTCTGTCCCCCTTGACAATGAATCTGAAGCGTTTTATTCCGGTATTGAGCCCCTATGACGGAACTCAATACCGTAATTTTAAAACGCTAGTGTGAAAGTAGCCTTAGGGAAACATGAAAATTACTCTTAATGGTAACTGGATTTCCCGTTAACCTCCACAACGGTACTGGGTATTCCCACCCTTATGTATATATTATTATTCACATTTTGATGAAACAGTTTTTTGTTTTATGCATCTCTCTCTTTTCTCTGTCATGAAACTGAATTAGGTAAGAGAAGGAGGCTTTTTTATTTTGGACTTCTGAATTATTCCCTGTCCCTTGAGAGGTGGGGATCTCCTCATGTGGTGCCTGTTATGGAGGTTAATGGGAAATCCAGTTACAACTAAGAGTAATTTTCATCTTTTTTGCTGACCCATAGAAATGAATGGGCCTGTGGGCAATCTGTAAAAAATGCAGATAGCACACGAATGGAAAATATGGTTATGTGCATGAAGCCTTACATGCATATTTCTACACATATATGCAGGCATTTACACTCACAACTTGTTAATTTGCACTTATTAAAAATTACTTACTAGGCCAGTGCTGCACCCCGGCAGGGTTGCCAACCTTCCTTTCAAATTTTTCTGGACAACTGAACCAAAATTTACGGACGGCCCCACATTTTTACGGACATATGCCACACCCCCTTTTTTAGAGGACACACCCCTTCCACGCCCCCTTCCACGTCCCCAGAATAAAGAGGATTGTTCAGCAGTTAAAAATAAAATATGGCATATGGAAAAAAAAATCAACAATTTTCAGCTGTTACATCCCTGCCACTGAGTGCTTTGTTTATATGGCTGCAGTGATGATGCCTGTGACACGCTGGACTTTTTGGCATCATTGCTGCTGCCACGTAAACAAAGACTGACAGGCATGTAATGGGCAAGTGTGCACATCTGTCACAATGTTGGTGTTCTGCATACTGATGTGCAGGTGTATGGCATGTGTCCACTGCAGCCAGTTCTCAGCATTAGATCACTGATTGGTGACTGGCTGCAGCAGTAACATACCATATACCGGCAAGTCCTGAAGATATAGGTGACACATATTTGGATAGACATTACATTCACCAATACCAAACGTACAAGATGACACATCACCACATACCTCTTAAATCCAGTGACGTCTTCCTGATGTAGATCTTCTCTTTTCTCATCTTCTCTATTTGGCCCACACTGCCATGACACTTCTTTCAGCCACATCTTCTCTCTGCAGAGTTTGCCACAAAGACACCTTAGATTACACACTTTTCTGTTATCCTGGTGCTGCCCAAAATACTGTGCTCCCCAATGTCCCCAATTACTATACTGTAGATATAACAGTGCCATATAGGTAGGACCCCATATAGTTACATTGCTCCCCAAAGTCCCACTGATACTAATACTTCTCTCCCAGAGTGCCCTCATTAGTAATAGTTCCTCAATAGTGATAATGCTCCACGAGTAGCCCTTTTAGCAGTAGTGTCCTCCATTTTGTACTAATAATAGTAACACCCCCAATAGTACCCATGGTAGTAGTAATAATTCCCCATAATAGAAATCATCTTTCCCATAATGCCTCCAGTAGTGCTCCCAGAAATAATAAGGACCCGCTGTAATGGTCCTCAGATCAGCCCATTGTGCCCCCATCAGACCTCGGATCAGCCCATTGTGCCCCCATCAGACCTCAGATCAGTCCACTGTGCCCCCATCAGACCTCAGATCAGCTTATTGTGCCCCCATCAGACCTCAGAACAGTCCACTGTGCCCCCATCAGACCTCAGATCAGCCCACTGTGCCCCCATCAGACCTCAGATCAGCCCACTGTGCCCCCATCAGACCTCAGATCAGCCCACTGTGCCCCCATCAGACCTCAGATCAGCCCACTGTGCCCCATCAGACCTCAGATCAGCCCACTGTTCCCCCATCAGACCTCAGATCAGCCCACTGTTCCCCCATCAGACCTCAGATCAGCCCACTGTTCCCCCATCAGACCTCAGATCAGCCCACTGTTCCCCCATCAGACCTCAGATCAGCCCACTGTTCCCCCATCAGACCTCAGATCAGCCCACTGTGCCCCCATCAGACCTCAGATCAGCCCACTGTGCCCCCATCAGACCTCAGATCAGCCCACTGTTCCCCCATCAGACCTCAGAGCAGCCCATTGTGCCCCCATCAGACCAGCCCATTGTGCCTCCATCAGACCTCTGAGCAGCGCACTATGCCCCCATCAGACCTCAGAGCAGCCCATTGTGCCCCCATCAGACCTCAGAGCAGCCCATTGTGCCCCCATCAGACCTCAGATCAGCTTATTGTGCCCCAATCAGACCTCAGATCAGCCCATTGTGCCCCCATCAGACCTCAGATCAGCTTATTGTGCCCCATCAGACCTCAGATCAGCTTATTGTGCCCCCATCAGACCTCAGATCAGCTTATTGTGCCCCATCAGACCTCAGATCAGCTTATTGTGCCCCCATCAGACCTCAGATCAGCGTATTGTGCCCCAATCAGACCTCAGATCAGCCCATTGTGCCCCCATCAGACCTCAGATCAGCTTATTGTGCCCCCATCAGACCTCAGATCAGCTTATTGTGCCCCCATCAGACCTCAGATCAGCTTATTGCGCCCCCATCAGACCTCAGATCAGCTTATTGTGCCCCCATCAGACCTCAGAGCAGCTCATTGTGTCCCTATTAGACCTCAGATCAGCCCACTATGCCCCCATCAGACCTCAGATTAGCTCATTGTGCCCCCATCAGCTGCCCAGCATCCACAGACAAGGCTTACCTTACCTGCCTCAGCGCATCTAGCAGCATCCGATACCTTCTTACTTCACCCTGAAGTGGCTCCTTCAGTCTGCAGCTGCCCGGCCCCTCCACAGTAGGTAACTGGTCTGGATCCTTGCGCGCTGACAACTTCCTTGCGCGCCGCCGCCCGCCAGAACTTCTCTGCACTGCCCGCACAGGCTGTACTGCGCACGCAGGCGCAGTACAGACTTCGGGCTTTCGGCACGAAAATTAACGGACGTTTTTTTCTGCCGGACGCTACGGACGGCAGAGAAAAACAACTACTTTTTGCGGACTGTCCGTAAATTTACGGACGGTTGGCAACCCTGCACCCCGGGTCCTTATACACTCTTTGCACTTCCAGGATCATGTACTATTCATTGTACACGTGATCCTAGCCTGGTTACAACCCACAGCGCATGTGAGAGATGCAGTCTTGTACATGTGCTGTCAGTTGTAACACGGCTAGAATCACATATATAATGTACAGCACAGGATCCTGGAAGAGCAAGGAGCATATAAGGATCGGGAGCGTGGCGCTGGCCCAGTAAGGAACTTTTAATAAGTGCCATTGAACAAGTTGTTACTCTAATCAAGAGGGGAAACATAAAAAAAAAATCGAATAACTCCTTTAAAGGGGTTGTCTCACTTCAGCAAGTGGCATTTATCATGTAGAGAAAGTTAATACAAGCCACTTGCTGTATTGTTATTGTCCATGGTTACGACCAACCTGCAATATATTAGTGATGGTCGTGCTTGCCCACTACAAAAAAAAGCATTGGCCTCACTGGTTGCTGGTACTGCAGGAGTGCACATAGGCTAGTGCTTTTTCCTGTAGTGGGCAAGCACGGCCACCGGTGCTGAATTGCAGGGTGGTCATAACCATGAAAACGAGCAGTGTGTAATGTGATGGAAAAATGAATGAAGCCAGCAAAGGAAGCAATATGGATAATAATACATTAGTAAGTAGCTTGTATTAACTTTCTTTACATGGCAAATGTTATTTGCTGAAGTTAGACAACCCCTTTAATGCTATACAGTGATTTTGGCTCACAATGTGTTGTGCAACCAAGGATCGCAGCTAAAGATGTGCAAACCCAAGTTGCTTCGCTAAAAGATTTGTGAAAATGCCATATGGAGATCCTTCTCCATACAGCAGTAGAATGTACTGCCTTCGATGAGGCGAAGTTGTTATCCGCGGACACGTGAAACTGCATAGAATCACTTTGGTAATTAATTATTACAGTGAAAAACCTTTGAACCAAATTCAGGTTCAGTTCCAAGGTACCACTCAGAACCGAATCAGAGTTTGGTTCCATGTTTTGCAGTGTTTTCTCACTGTAATAATCAATAACAGAAGTTATTCAACAACGTCACCCGCAACTTTGTGAATAACGGACTTCGCCTAATTGGGGGCTGTGCATTCTCTCATTCTCTCACTGGTCCTCATGAGATCATGGAAGTTATTAAGGCCTCATGCACATGACCATATGTATTTTGTGGTCCGCAAAAAATACGGATGGCGTTTGTGTGCATTCCGTATTTTGTAGAACGGAACAGCTGTAACCTAATAGAATAGTATATCCTTGTCCGTAATGCGGAATGGAAATATGGACATACGGAAACAGAATGTACACAGAGAACCTTTTTTTGTGGACCTATTGAAATGAATGGTTCCGCATACGGTCCGCAAAAAACTGAACAGACATGGAAAGAAAATACGTTCTTGTGCATGAGCCCTAATCCTGTGTTTCCGATTGTTTCTGCCCTCTTCATTCAAAATAAATCAATTCTTAAGAGGTACATTTCACCTATGACTCAGGAGGAGATCTAGAGTATGAAGTGCAGCACATTGTTGATTCGCCAAGGGTTAGAGGTTCCCTTTAACACCTGGTGCATTGGAAAGGTTATGGACCTATGGAAGGTTCTTGGGTACTATCTCATTCAGTTCATGTGGATTGGTTTGCTCTTTTTAAAAAAAAAAAAAAAAGGTTAAAGACATTTCCACATGAACCTGGTTTCAGATGTAAGAGTCCAGTGGCCTTTCATAGCTGGGGGAGGGGGATTACTGTCAGGAATTTACCTAGCCACAAGCTAGGACAGTTGGCATGTCAACCAGACAAACCCAGGCTGGTCAACCTATTAGTTAGCCTGGATGCTGAGTCAGTCGGGATTTAAGACAGGTATTTGCTGCTTGTATTTGCCGGAGATTCAGGTGTGTCCTGGCTCCTGTTACTTCATTTCTGCATTGTACTACTTTCAAGTCCTGCTTAATCTCCTTGCAGAGGGCTCTGGTGCACAGCTAGGGGTAGCCTTATACAGCACTGTGCAAATGTTTTAGACAGGTGTGGAAGAATGTTGCAAAGTAATTATTATATGTATTTTATTTGCTACACTAAGTTTCCTTGGCTGACCACTGCATCTATGGTCTCCACAATGCCCATTTCTTTGTGACTCTTCCAAACAGCTTGATACAGGCAAATAATTATCCATCTTGCAGTAGCATTAGGGAGGCATCAGATTGGTTCCAAATTTGTTCTGCAGCAGGACAACAACCCCACACACACAGCCAATGTCATTCAGTGTAAGGCCTTATTCACATGTCAGTGTTGGTCAGTGATTTCCATCAGTGATTTTGAGCCAAAACCAGGTGCGGCTCTAAACAAACAACATGTGCAGATCTTTCCCTTATACCTTATCTCTGCGGAGGCTCAAATCCTGGTTTTGGCTCACAATCACTGATGGAAATCACTGACCCAAACACTGTCATGTGAATAAGGCTTCTTTCACAGGAACGTTGTATTTTGCGAATTCGCAAAACACTGATACCGGCCCATGTGCTTTCCGCAATTTGCGGACCGCACATGCAGGGGATATCATAGAAATGTCTACAAGAATAGGACACGTTTTATTCTTTTTGCAGGGCCGTGGCACGGAGCAACGGATGCGGGCGGCACACGGTGTGCATCTTTTGCGGCCCCATAGAAATGAATGGATCCGGATCTGAGCCGCAAAATATGCGGCTCGGATCCTGCATAAACTACTGTCGTGTGAAAGAAGCCTAAGGCCTAAAGAAGAACAAAAGAAGTCCTGGAAGTGATGACATGGCCCTCATAGAGCCCTGATCTCAACATCAAGTATATTTAGGATGACATGAAGCCTGTTACAATGGCAGTTCATGGCCGGCACTGTCCTGTGCATGAATTAGCACCTCCGTTGTATCTCTTCTCAGTTGCAGTACTGCAGGGGTTAACCTCCTCTTGCTCTATGAGCTGCTGCTAAGCTGTTCCCAATTGCTCATTAGCCTGGGATATACAGTACAGCCCAAAAGTTTGGACACACCTTCTCATTCAAAGAGTTTTCTGTATTTTCATGACTATGAAAATTGTAGATTCACACTGAAGGCATCAAAACTATGAATTAACACATGTGGAATTATATACTTAACAAAAAAGTGTGAAACAACTGAAAATATGTCTTATATTCTAGGTTCTTCAAAGTAGCCACCTTTTGCTTTGATTATTGCTTTGCACACTCTTGGCATTCTCTTGATGAGCTTCAAGAGGTAGTCACCTGAAATGGTTTTCACTTCACAGGTGTGCCCTGGCAGGTTTAATAAGTGGGATTTCTTGCCTTATAAATGGGGTTGGGACCATGAGTTGTGTTGGGCAGAAGTCAGGTGGATACACAGCTGATAGTCCTACTGAATAGACTGTTAGAATTTGTATTATCGCAAGAAAAAAACAGCTAAATAAAGAAAAACGAGTGGCCATCATTACGTTAAGAAATGAAGGTCAGTCAGTCCGAAAAATTGGGAAAACTTTGAAAGTGTCCCCAAGTCGCAAAAACCATGAAGCGCTACAAAGAAACTGGCTCACATGAGGACCGCCCCAGGAAAGAAGATCAAAAATCACCTCTGCTGCGGAGGATAAGTTAATCCGAGTCACCAGCCTCAGAAATCGCAGGTTAACAGCAGCTCAGATTAGAGACCAAGTCAATGCCACACAGAGTTCTAGCAGCAGACACATTTCTACAACAACTGTTAAGAGGCTGTGCAGCAGGCCTTCATGGTAAAATATCTGCTAGAAAACCACTGCTAAGGACAGGCAACAAGCAGAAGAGACTTGTTTGGGCTAAAGAACACAAGGAATGGACATTAGACCAGTGGAAATCTGTGCTTTGGTCTGATGAGTCCAAATTTGAGATCTTTGGTTCCAACCACCGTGTCTTTGTGCGACGCAGAAAAGGTAAACGGATGGACTCTACATGCCTGGTTCCCACCGTGAAGCATGGAGGAGGAGGTGTGATGGTGTGGGGGTGCTTTGCTGGTGACACTGTTGGGGATTTATTCAAAATTGAAGGCATACTGAACCAGCATGGCTACCACAGCATCTTGCAGCGGCATGCTATTTCATCCGGTTTCCGTTTAGTTGGACCATCATTTATTTATCAACAGGACAATGACCCCGAACACACTTCCAGGCTGTGTAAGGGCTATTTGACCAAGAAGGAGAGTGATGGGGTGCTACGCCAGATGACCTGGCCTCCACAGTCACCAGACCTGAACCCAATCAAGATGGTTTGGGGTGAGCTGGACCGCAGAGTGAAGGCAAAAGGGCCAACAAGTGCTAAGCATCTCTGGGAACTCCTTCAAGACTGTTGGAATACCATTTCAGGTGACTACCTCTTGAAGCTCATCAAGAGAATGCCAAGAGTGTGCAAAGCAGTAATCAAAGCAAAAGGTGGCTACTTTGAAGAACCTAGAATATAAGACATGTTTTCAGTTGTTTCACACTTTTTTGTTAAGTATATAATTCCACGTGTTAATTCATAGTTTTGATGTCTTCAGTGTGAATCTACAATTTTCATAGTAATGAAAATACAGAAAACTCTTTGAATGAGAAGGTGTGTCCAAACTTTTGGTCTGTACTGTATAAGCTCTGCCATTTCCTCGCTTGGCCTGATCAATTGATCTCTGTAGATCCTGCCAGGTCTCTCTTGCTTATTAGAACCTTTATAAGACCTGTAATTAGAGATGGCCGAGCATGCTCAAGTGCCATTTTCGTGTATTTGCATACGCATTTTAAAATTGGTACGCTAATACATACGCATATTTTAATCTGTACTCAAATGCGTACGCATAACATACAAATTGTTAAAATGCGTACGCATTAGTGTACAGATTAAAATATGCGTATGTATTAGCGTACCAATTTTAAAATGCGTATGCAAATACGTGAAAATGGCACTTGAGCATGCTCGCTCATCTCTACCTACAATCTGGTTGTCTGCCTGTGTATTGACCTTTGCCTGATTACTGTTCCTGTGCTCCCTGTCCTGATCTTTGGGTTGCTTCACGGATTTTGCATGCACTCCCTTCAGACTGGTTCTGACTATGTGTATTGCCTGATCCATTGGTGCTTTGCACTGGTATTTCTGACCCCTATGGGTCAGCTGCCAACTACACCAGGACTATTCCAAGAGGCAACAGCCTGGTAGCTCCCATACAGCGAAGACCAGGGTGAAAACCAGGTGATAATATTTATTGTTTTCTACAACTGGGAACAGCAGGACATGGAGCCAATGGCTCCTAAACGCCACTCCAGTTTTGAAAAGTGGTAGTTATTACACCCAATGTACTTGGGATCCTCTGGTGAATGACAGGTTGTTGACCCAGGGCATAGACAATGCATCAAGCATGTGCTTTTTGACAGTTGTAATTAATGGAAGTCAAGGACGTGACTTAGGTACAGTCATCACCCAATCCAAAAACCAGTGAGTGACACAGGTGGTGCTTGAATAGCCCTATGGGAATTGCATATTGGTGCTATCTAGAACTCCAGCACTACAAAACTTGCCTCTAAACCCAAATCTATACCACAAAGCTAATGCGTAACTGTCAGGAAACAAGAACTGTCAGTTTATTGCATTTAATGTCAGGGCCCATTCACACGACCATGTGAATGGGGCCGCATCTATTCCGCAAGTTTGCAGAATAGATGCGGCCCCATTCATTTCAATGGGAGGCATTACATTGCGGAGAGCCGCGGCTCCGGGAAAAAATATAGAACATGTCCTATTCTTGTCCGCAATGGCATTTTGTATGGGGTGCCGGCCATGTGTGTTCCGCAAATTGCAGAACACACATTGGTCAGCATCCGTGTTTTTGTGGATATGCAACAACACGGCCATCTGGACGGCCCCTCAGCAATTCAGGAGAGTACTAAATGAGTAATGTTCCTCTGGAATTTACAGTATTACGTTTACAAACAACAACTGGGTGCTATTTACACATCCTTTCCAATCGCAGAGAAAACAAACTTTGCAAATGAGCTTGCAAACACCCAGTGTGTGGTCCCAAGATACTCTATAGACTTTTACTATAACCTGCCCACAGAGTGCCCTTGGACAGGGTGTAGTGAGGAGAGCTTGGGCACCTGCCAAGCTAGGGATCACTCACTAGACACTTGCAAACAGATTAGCATATCAAATCAAAGTTCTTTTTCTCAGAGATTGGACCTTTATCCAGGGGCACAAGGGTATGCTTGTAAAACTTTGTTTGCCACCTGTTGCTGGAACTAATTTAACCCATTCGTTGCCAGATGTGTTTGGTCATTTTGTACCTCTGGTAACCAGGGCAATCTTCACAGTTTTGACGTGTACAAATAAGACCTAAATTACAATATACAAAAATCATACTAACCCCCCATATTCATATATTTTCTTAAAGTAGACACCGAGTACACTGTAAAAATCCCACTGTAAAGACGCCTCAAAACAGCCTCCCATTAATTTCAAAGGGAAGTAGCACTTGCTTTTTTTCCATATGGAAAAAAGAAGCATGAAATAAAGAAGCAGCATACCCTATCTTGGGTCTGAATCTCCCATTGAAACCAATGGGAAGCATTAAAAAAATATCTCTGTGTATCCATGCATTGTTTGGTGCAGATCCGCGCCAAAAACCACAAGCATTAAATGCATTAAAAAAAAAAAGGCATGAAAAAACATGCAAAAAAAAAAAAAAAAAAAAAAAAAGAACATGCTCAGACTTCACGCTGAATTTTGCAGGTAGATTTTGAAACTCTGTTGTGTAAACATACAGTAATTGAAAACTATTATGGCAATCAGTGAGCGAAAATTTTTCTCAGTTTTATTTTTAATAATGGTGGATTTACGCCGAGGAGCAGACGATTATTGGGAAGCAAGCGTTCCTTTTCGACAAATGGCTGCTCGTTCAGTGGAGGTAAAGTGCTGCATTTACATACAGTAATCTCCTCCACAGTATGAGAACAAGCTATTCCTGTAATCACTCGTCCTCATATAGTTGCATTGTTTCTGGGCAGCAGAGTGCGATAATTTACCTGCCTGCACAAGCTAGAGTTTTATTGGTTTAGGTCATAAATCAGGTGATCGGCTGCACCTTTAGATGGGCATATTGTCAACAGGATTGTTTGCAGGAAAGTTTGCCCCCTATAATCTGCATGTATGAAAACCTGCCAGTAGATATTCCTCTCTAGTGATAATCATTATTACTGCGTGTAACAGGCATCGCTAGAGAAGCAGTCTGGATGTTTTATTGTATAGATCTAGTATGGATAGGATAGGGACAGTGTAAAATGTAAATTTTATTGATGTTTGTGATTTATTTGGTGCCATGATCTGGATACTGGTAAACATCTGGGTCCTGGCATCAATAAATGGCCTACATGCAGGAGGCATGATTAGATGAGTAATCCCTGATCTTAAAGCCTCATTCACACGTCAGTGTTTCATGGATGTGTCCTGTACGTGTTCTCCACAGACAGCACACGTCCCCATTCGTTTGATTGTGTGTGCTCAGACATCAGTGTTTCATCACGGTCCATGGTTCCTTTTTTTTTTTTTTAGCATGGATGCATGTCCTATCTTGATCCGTGTTCCCGACTCCCTCACGCCTATTATAGTCTATGGGTTCGTGAAAACCACGGATGCCATCTGTGTTGCATCTGTGTTTGACGGATCATTAAGAAGAGATGCTTTGAAAATTATTTTTCAGCTGTTCAGTGTCAGTGAAACACGGATGCAACACAGACAGCAAAAAACGGACACACGGACCCAACACGGATGCCTCACTGACCACCTGCTCACAGATTTGAGCACGGACATGTGAATGAGGCTTAACTCTCCTTTTCTTAAAAAAAAAAAAAAAAAAAAAGACCCCCATATGTAACAGAGAGCAAGTATGCTCTATGATGGGGGACTGATAGCATGCACGGAGGTCCATGATATCTTCCCCCTGGGGACATATACAAAGTGGGAGACACAAGCTATGTCTCTCCCTGTGCATGCTGTCAGCACTTCCCCCACTAGCCCCTCTCTCCTCCTCCAGGGTGGCTGATATCTCAACTGGCTGAAGAAGGGAGAGGCTGCTTTCTGCTGGCATATCTCAGCTGTGTAATAATCTCAGCTTTAAAACAAGACCAAATTTGAGGCTGTAGATGAGATATCTTGATTTAGAGCACTTAGAAATCGGGTCGGGAATGAATGCTGCAGACATATGATCTTGTTTTAAAGCTTTAAAACATGACCTGGCTTTATTTAGCTAGCTGTTACACAGCCTGAGATCCAGCTACCATTATCAAGGATGTACCAAGTACACCCTTGGCTATTGAATTGCCACCCTGCCAGGATGTATGACATAAATCCTTGGCAGAGAAAGGGAGAAAGTAGCTGAAAGACTCCTTGTAAAAGGGAAGAGAACGCAGCACTCCTACAAGCGCTGCCATCTCTTCAATTCCCTTACACCTGCTAGCTCCTACAATTGCGATGGCAAGCAAGTGTAATTACAACTCCGCCGTCTCCATTCACTTCAATGAGATGTCTCGTTCCTATCCAAGTGAATGAGATGGTGGAGTTGTAATTACAGCTGCTTGCCACTGCAATTGCAACGGCAGAAGGTTAAAAGGTTATGTTTCTATAGGTTCTGGTAGTACCCAGAATCATTACTATTCTTTTTAATTCAACCCAAATCATCAGGACTCTGTGTAACTGGCTGATAGCTGGATGGCAACATTTATCTACAACTCCTGATATTCAAGTATTTACATAACTAAAATACATTTAAAAGGTTTACATTTCCTTCATTGTATCGAGCTGCAGGGGCTTTCACTTAAGAATATACAGATTGATCACCAAGAAATTACTCTTCAATTTGTTTCGTCTCACTCTGCCAATGAGCTTTTGTGGTACCATCCTTAATGACTGTTAAAAGAAAAATAATTACTTACATTTTCTTGCCACTTCTCTCCCATTGTTCTGCTAAAACTAATAGAACTGGTACTGGGTGGCAGATTTACAAACTCCATCTGCACGAGTTTCTTAGGCAGTTCAGAATTTCTTAGCAGAATTTTGCTTCAATCTGCGTTCTTTTTGCAGCTCTGTTAAAGGGATTGTCTCACTTCGGCAAATAGCATTATGTAGAGAAAGTTAAAGCGGCTCTGTCACTAGGTTTTAACCTATGTATTTAAATACATAGGTTAAAACCCCTTAACTTGTACAGTTAGAACATACCTGTATTGCAGAGTACAGCGCAGCGGTTGTGCTGAAAAAAGACCTTTAAACTTTATGTTAATGAGCCTTCGGAGCACCGGGGGGCGGGCTCTTTCTTCCTGAGCACCGCTTCTTCACCGCCCCCCGGGTCCCGAGGCTCTCCCCGATGCCGACGTCCACGCCCCTCTGAAAATTGATTGACAGCTGAAATCCCGCCGGCGCATGCGCAGAAGCGCTTGCAGTGCCGAACACCGCAAGCGCTTCCATTCTTGTGCGCACGCGCCGTCACTTCCGGGTTCAGCGAAGTGACGGCGCGTGCGCACAAGGATGGAAGCGCTTGCGGTGTTCGGCACTGCAAGCGCTTCTGCGCATGCGCCGGCGGGATTTCAGCGCTAGGCCAAACGGCCTAGCGCTGTCAATCAATTTTCAGAGGGGCGTGGACGTCGGCATCGGAGAGAGCCTCGGGACCCGGGGGGCGGTGAAGAAGCGGTGCTCAGGAAGAAAGAGCCCGCCCCCCGGTGCTCCGAAGGCTCATTAACATAAAGATTAAAGGTCTTTTTTCAGCACAACCGCTGCGCTGTACTCTGCAATAAAGGTATGTTCTAACTGTAGAAGTCAAGGGGTTTTAACCTATGTATTTAAATACATAGGTTAAAACCTAGTGACAGAGCCTCTTTAATACAAGCCACTTACTAATGTATTGTGATTGCCCATATTGCTTCCTTTGCTGGCTGGATTCATTTTCCATCACATTATATACTACTAGTTTTCATGGTTTTGACCACCCTGCAATCCATCAGTGGTTGTCGTGCTTGCACACTATAGGAAAAAGCACTTAGGCTAGTGCTTTTTCCTACAGTCTGCAAGCACGGCCACTGCTGCTGTATTGCAGGGGGTTTGTAACCATGGAAACGAGCATGTATAATGTGATGGAAAAATCAATCCAGCCAGCAAAGGAAGCAATATGGATAATAACTATATCACAATACCAAAATTTAGATTCTATTTCAATACCATAAAAAAGTATTGCGATACTCAATGCCATTCGATACCACGGGATAAAAAAAAATAAAACACCAAAGAAGCCGTGTGCATTCCGCATTTTATGGAATGTCTGCCCCATAATAGAACAGTCCTATCCTAATTTTTGAGGGGACAAGGTGACTAAAAAATGGCTAACCGTGCTTTTTTTTTTTCTGTTACAGCGTTCACCGCATAGGAGATACTTTTTAATATTTTAATACTTCGGGCTTTTTCGGATGTGGCAAAAAGTAATATGTTTATTTTTTTATTGTTGATATACACTCACCGGCCACTTTATTAGGTACACCATGCTAGTAACGGGTTGGACCCCCTTTTGCCTTCAGAACTGCCTCAATTCTTCATGGCATAGATTCAACAAGGTGCTGGAAGCATTCCTCAGAGATTTTGGTCCATATTGACATGATGGCATCACACAGTTGCCGCAGATTTGCCGGCTGCACATCCATGATGCGAATCTCCCGTTCCACCACATCCCAAAGATGCTCTATTGGATTGAGATCTGGTGACTGTGGAGGCCATTTGAGTACAGTGAACTCCTTGTCATGTTCAAGAAACCAGTCTGAGATGATTCCAGCTTTATGACATGGCGCATTATCCTGCTGAAAGTAGCCATCAGATGTTGGGTACATTGTGGTCATAAAGGGATGGACATGGTCAGCAACAATACTCAGGTAGGCTGTGGCGTTGCAACGATGCTCAATTGGTACCAAGGGGCCCAAAGAGTGCCAAGAAAATATTCCCCACACCATGACACCACCACCACCAGCTTGAACCGTTGATACAAGGCAGGATGGATCCATGCTTTCATGTTGTTGACGCCAAATTCTGACCCTACCATCCGAATGTCGCAGCAGAAATCGAGACTCATCAGACCAGGCAACGTTTTTCCAATCTTCTACTGTCCAATTTCGATGAGCTTGTGCAAATTGTAGCCTCAGTTTCCTGTTCTTAGCTGAAAGGAGTGGCACCTGGTGTGGTCTTCTGCTGCTGTAGCCCATCTGCCTCAAAGTTCGACGTACTGTGCGTTCAGAGATGCTCTTCTGCCTACCTTGGTTGTAACGGGTGGCAATTTGAGTCACTGTTGCCTTTCTATCAGCTCGAACCAGTCTGCCCATTCTCCTCTGACCTCTGGCATCAACAAGGCATTTCCGCCCACAGAACTGCCGCTCACTGGATGTTTTTTCTTTTTCGGACCATTCTCTGTAAACCCTAGAGATGGTTGTGCGTGAAAATCCCAGTAGATCAGCAGTTTCTGAAATACTCAGACCAGCCCTTCTGGCACCAACAACCATGCCACGTTCAAAGGCACTCAAATCACCTTTCTTCCCCATACTGATGCTCGGTTTGAACTGCAGGAGATTGTCTTGACCATGTCTACATGCCTAAATGCACTGAGTTGCTGCCATGTGATTGGCTGATTAGAAATTAAGTGTTAACGAGCAGTTGGACAGGTGTACCTAATAAAGTGGCCAGTGAGTGTATTTTATATGTAAAATTGGTGTTTTTTTTTACTTTTTTTCCTCTTTTTAATTCAATAACTATTAGCCCCCTTAGAGATCTATATTTTACACTGTCTCTGCAGCCTTGTGCTTTGTGCACACAGCAGCAGGGAGCTTTTCATGAAGGCCTTAGTAGCGTCCTGGCTGCCATGGTAACCGTTTGAGCCCCACGATTTCACTGCTGGGGCTCCAATCGGAAGCTGCCACTGCCACCAATGAGATTACTGAGGAGGGGGCGAGGCCACCAATGAACATAATACTGGGGTGGGGGAGTGGCTGCTGTACCACCAATGAAGATAATACTAAGGGGGGAGGGGACGACTGTCAAAGCATATAAGTAACCTCTTAATACAAATGAAAAACGCAGAATATAGAACATGCTGCGATTTTCACGCAACGGCGAACTGATGCGTGAAAAACATCGCTCATGTGAAAAGACCCATTGAAATGAAAGTCAGGATTCAGTGCGGGTGCTGTGCGTTCGCATCACGCATTGCACCCGCGCGAAAATCTTGCTCGTGTGAAAGGGGCCTTACACTGCCTGGCCCTGTAGATAAAAGTGGAGAGGGCGTGGCAGTTGAAGAGAGAGCTGAGCTTCTAGGTGTAACAGCAATGCCCCTGTTACTCCTATTAAAACTTAAATTTTCTCAGCAATGCATATGAACATGGGACCAACACAAATGTCTTCAGCTGCCAAGCGCACATGTAACAGGTCGGCCAGGTTCATAGGTACAAATCTGCTGAGAGATGTCCCAGAAGCATCTTCCTGGTGAGTTTTCATTACCACAGAAAACCTCACTATGCACAGTTATGCAATAATAGTGTTAAGAATCATCAATTTTAATAACAGTTAAAAAGAACGTAAACACCTTCATATAATTACAAAAAGTAATTGTTACTAATTTATATCATACAGATCAGAAGATTGCCAGGGCAACCTGCAAACAATGTACATACAGTATTCCCAAAATAATTCTAAAGCAGTGTATGTGCAGGGAACCATTCATGTAATACGCTAATGACAATGCTTATGGCCTTGTCATTAGCCCTATATGACATATACAATGATATGTAATGACATTGTATTTACAATTTAAAAAGAACCATCCTCAACAAACATGTAAACTTAGAATAAGAGATTTCTTGCAGACTGATGGTAAAACCATTATATCAGGAAAATTAACACATAGATGTCAGGCTGGAAAATTCCTGACAGTTTATTATTATAGTAGTTACTGCAAATCGATTCAATGCTGCTCCACCTCAGGAGCAACAGCTCAGAAAATATTAGTGCACTGCCTGTAGAGTCAGAGTGCCGAAATCCATGCTGACTGCTTTATTGAGGAGTGAAAAGTGCTCAGACAAAAGCGGTCTCTCCTCGCTGCTAAAGACTTAACTAAAGACTTTCTATTTAGGAAGTTTTCAGCAGGGAGAAGAGAAACTCTCAACATATTTCACATACTCCCTGCCACTCCCTTCTCGCTTATGCCCATTCCCTCAACGCTCTCTGCTTTGTGGTCCAGTGATGACATTCCGACACAGGACCATGTGACCGCTGCAGCCAATCACCAGCTGCAGGAGGTCACGGCTGCAGCCAATGATTGGCTGCCTTACAAACTTGCCCGAGTTGGAAATGTCATCATTGGCCTAGGAAGCAGAGAGCGTTGTGGGACTGGGCATAAGCGGGAAGGGAGCGGTTGGGAGTATGTGAAATGAGTGTCATTTTTTTAATACTCCCCCTGTTTTTAGAACATAATTTTTCTCTGCTGGAAAACCACTTTAAACAGCAACTGTCAACAGTAAAATGAATTGCATTATGGTGGAAGTTTAGTTATCTTACAGAACTTGCTTACAGAGCATAGGTCATTTTATGACAGCCTGCACTCCGACAGTCTGTAAGGTGCAGCATCAGTAAGTTTCTCTTTTAAAATCGTGTCCTACATTAAACGTCTAAGGCCCCTTTCACACGACAGTATTTTTTGCGGGCTCCGATCCGGATTTTTCACATGAAAAACGCGGACCCATTCATTTCTATGGGTCCGCAAAAAATACTGAGAGCATACGCTGTGCTGTCCGCACCCGTATGCCCGTTCCGTAGCCCCGCAAAAAAGATAGAACCTGTCCTATTCTTGTCCGCAAAACGGACAAGGATAGGCACTGTTACAATGGATTCGCAAAAAAAAAAACGGATGCCATACGGACGGCATCCATTTATTTTTGCAGATTCGCAATTTGCGGACCGCAAAACACAACGTTCATGTGAAAGAGGCCTAAAGGATGTCTTTCCTTCATAAATCCTTAAAGGGGTTGTGCAGAGTTAGAAAACATGGCTGATTTCTTCTAGAAATAGCACCACACAGGTCCATGGGTTGAATCCAGTATTGCATCTCAGTTCCAATTAAATAATGGAGCTGAGCCATGTTATCACACACAACCCATAGACAGGAGAGGTGCTGTTTTTGGAAGAAAGCAGCCATGTTCTTCCAATTCTTAAAGATTCCTTTAACAAAACAGAAATAATATACAGATAGGCTTCAAACCAACATAGGCAACCACCATTCAGAAATAATGTAAGTGATAAAGAATACCGACCACATATTCACATTCTATAAGTGGCAATTAAGAATGATAAGAATTCTGAAACTTCAGGAATGGAAAAGCTGAGGAGCAAAAAAAAAAAATCAATCAAGGCCAGTGGTACACTTCTTAACAAGGAGTGTTAGATGTAGCTTTGTGGCTTCAGGTAAAGGACAGAGAGCTGGCCATTACCAATATTCCCTGTATCCCCGTCTTGCAAAGTTTCAGTTTTGCACAATTAAAGAGATAACAAAAAATAAACATCCATTGTGGAAAGAGCAGCATTCCAAGGTAACAGAGGTGTAGTGAAAGCAGAATAGTCCATTCCAAGGAATGTTTCCTCCTGTTCTTCAAGGCACTCATCCCAATGGAGTAATCTCAGTCACTATCAGACTCCTCTTTATATTTGGCTCTGATGGTTTGTCCATTTTGAAGAGGCATCTCTTCATAGTCACTCCTGTGAGCAATAAGGTACATGTGAGAACAAGGTTCACAATTAGAGTTGAGCGAACATGCTCGTAACGAGCACTGTACTGCTCGGATCCCCTGCGCTCGCATGGGTGCAGGCATCCAGATCCGTCCTCACCTGACAGATCCGGATGGCTGCGCCCATACGAGCCCAGGGGTTCCAAGCAGTACAGTGCTCGTTACGAGCACTTCCGCTCAACTCTACTCACAATCCCTATGCTGCAGACAGACTTCAGCTGCAGTAAGGCTATATGATGAGGAAAGACATATAAAGCAAAAAAATTTTTATTTGACAAATGTCAATACAAATTTTTCTAAAGTTTCAAAAAGTTTTAAATATTATTTCTGCTTCAAGGTTGGTACATTTTACCTCAACAAATACATAGGACACTTTCCATTTCAATTTTTTAACAAAACGTCCTGCTTTTGGCTTAAGAATGCATAGGTAAATGGTAGTGTTGTCAGCCACAGGTGCCTCCATAACAATATATCAGTCTGATGCTCCGCCACATGACTATATATGCTGCCCCACCGTTATGGTCCCCACACACCGAGCAGTAATTGGCCTGTGTAAAGGTGCCGGCGGTCACCCGACGAATGAGCAAACACTAATTAATCAGATGAAATCATCATTTATACAGACAACTAAATCATCATTTCTGGGCAGCAGATCATGCTGGGGAAACAGCACTCTGCTATCCAGATGTGGATTGTCATCATATACTGCATATGAAGGCAACAAGACGTATCTCCTGGTTACTATTCAGAAACTTCAGTGCATTAAAAAAGAGCACTGAACAAATGACAACATAATATAAAATGAAGCACTACATAAGACAAAGAGGTAGAAGAATTATTACTTTCTGAACTTACCCATATATGACATCATCATCAGAATCATTAAGCATTGAGAAGGCAGGGTTATCCTTCAACTGAGACTCTGCAAAAGCAAAGGCATAAATAACTGATGTAACTGAAGAGAAGAACTTATAGAAGCGCGTCTTACCATCTGCTGGGAGCACAAGGTCTTAGGAGACCATATTACCAGGCCTTTTAATACATGTAAAATACTAACGTCTTACGTATGTCCTGTAAGGACTATATACTGCTCCAAAACATCTGAATGCTGCACATTGGAGCAGGTTGTCTCAAGTTCACCCCCTTTCAGATTGAGGCCGACCCAGCAACCAGCTGATCACAGTAGGTCCAACTACGACAAGCTGCATATATTTCCCAATGCCAGCTGCCTAGAGATGTACCATTAACCCACTGGTGATCCAAGTGAATTGTTGTCCACGTAATACATTTATAGTCTGTGGACAAGAAAGTGAAAGCCAGACATAGAAGAGGTTCTCAAGTGGAGACTCGGCTTACGTGACATTCATATACTGTAAAGCAGCGGTCCCCAACCACCGGGCCGCGGCCCAGGACCGGTCCCTGAATCGATGTCTGCCGGGCCGCGGCGGTGGCAGGGGACAAGGAGATAAGCGCTTCCATTGTGGAAGCGCTCATCTCCACAGTCATCTGTATCGCCGTCCTCAGGACGGCGATACAGATGCCTGTGCTGCGGTGGGGCAGGGAGAGGCGTCTCCCCTGCCCGTTCCTCTGATAGGCTGCAGGCCTAGTGCCTGTAGCCTATCAGAGGCCAGCTCAGGCGGTGTGATGTCATCGCGCCGCCTGAGCCGTGCAGAGCTGGACACAGGCCGGAGGAGGCCTGCATCGCAGCACTGCCAGGCTGATGGAGGTAAGTATAAGTGTTTTTTTTTTTTTATTGTACAAAACTGAAGGAGAGGGGCACTATGCTACTATAACTACTGTGTGGGGGCACTATGCTACTATAACTACTGTGTGGGGGCACTATGCTACTATAACTACTGTGTGGGGGGCACTATACTGGTATAACTACTGTGTGGGGGGCACTATACTGGTATACATGGTATATAGAAAAAGTGAGTGGCTCACCACCTAGTAGCCTATGGATTCAGAGGTGCTTCAATCCAGGCTTACCCACAGCCTAAAAGAATAAATAAAATATAGCTTAGTCAATGTTTGGGATGAGCACACCCTTTATCTGGTTATATAATTGTACTAGGTATAGAGTGAGTAGGTGATGTGGGATAAGTGGATAGTGAAATATATGTTTAGGTCAGAATATTCAACCCTAAGCAAGTTGAGAATAAAAGTTCTATTTATTGTAGTCAAATCTTACTAGTATAAAAAAACATATAATAAAATCCCCCATATAATCAATTGAAATAAAATAGAGAAAAATAAGAGAGAAATAAAGGAAATATATGAATAATAAAAAACCAAATAAAGGAAATATATGAATAATAAATAACCATTTTTATTTTTTTATTATTTGGTTTTTTATTATTCATATATTTCCTTTATTTCATTTCTATTGTCCAACATTGATGTCCTTATATGTCCTTATATTTCCTCTATTTTATTTCAATTGATTATATGGGGGATTTTATTATATGTTTTTTTATACTAGTAAGATTTGACTACAATAAATAGAACTTTTATTCTCAACTTGCTTAGGGTTGAATATTCTGACCTAAACATATATTTCACTATCCACTTATCCCACATCACCTACTCACTCTATACCTAGTACAATTATATAACCAGATAAAGGGTGTGCTCATCCCAAACATTGACTAAGCTATATTTTATTTATACTGGTATACCTACTGTGTGGGGGGCACTATACTGGTATAACTACTGTGTGGGGGGCACTATACTGGTATAACTACTGTGTGGGGGGCACTATACTGGTATAACTACTGTGTGGGGGGGCACTATACTGGTATAACTACTGTGTGGGGGGCACTATACTGGTATACCTACTGTGTGGGGGGCACTATACTGGTATAACTACTGTGTGGGGGGCACTATACTGGTATAACTACTGTGTGGGGGCATTAATGGGGAATAACTACTGTGTGGGGGCATTATGCTCCGCCCCCCAACAACCGCAACGCCCCCCGGGCCCTGGGGAGATTGTCTAGCGAGAAACCTGGCCTTGGTGCAAAAAAGGTTGGGGGCCACTGCTGTAAAGGACCAAAAGTAAGCCGTTCGTTTGTATACGCTAACTTTAAACATACATTTATTAAAAGTCAAGAACAATACTTACAGCAGTGTTTACTGGTCTATTGTCATCAATCACTTACCATAGAGAGCATTTTTTGATGGAGAATATACAAAGGCTAAAGTGTAAAGATAGAAGTTCAATAGGCCATAAAATGATAAAAACTCAGCTGGTGTTACAGATTAAGGAAAAAACATTACTAGTAAGAGTAAGTTCACACAAGCAGTTTTATTAGCTCATGGGGGTCTTAAAACCTCTTTAAAGGAGTTGTCTCATCTGACACAATGGGGTAAGATCACTAGGATGTACACCCCCATTGTCTGATAGGTGTGGGTCTCACTGCTGGGACCCGCACCTATATCGAGAACGGAGCAGGCAAAGTGGTGGCTGGAGGACTTCGGTCCCGTCACCACCAATCGGTCTCCCCATAGAAGCGAATGCTCCCATTCATTTCTATGGGCTCGAAGGAAATAGGTGGCCCCATGGAAATGAATGGAGAGCGCATGCGCAGTGCGCCCTCCACTACTTTCAGGGGTCTGTTTAGGAGACAGGTGCGGGCGCTAGCGGTATGGTCCTATTGTCTCTGATGAGACCACCCCTTTAAGGCCCCCATACACATTACTGTATTGTTGACTGAACATGCAGCCAGACCCCATTCACACAATGCAGCAGAACCACCACTGCAGCACCTGAATACCCCACATGTATTAACACCAGTGCATGTCTGGGTACAGCATGAAGAGTCCCACATGTATGAAGAGCAGAAAAGTTGCTTCATGGAGATGTTAAAGGATATAATTTTGATAATGTGTAGTCAGCTCAGCTACAAAATTATCTTGTAATACTTGGGAGCCAAATCTTAAATACAAGATAACAATGCTGCAAGACAGAGAAATAATTAGTAACAACCTACATGCTCATAATGCAGTTATATTCTTCAGCTCAACCCTGTCCAAAACAGGACATTTGCTGTCTAAAGGCTTATTATATGGGAGGATAGAGGCCATAACCATTGGTTTGTGTAAAGATGGACGTGATCTACCTCCAAACAGATTAGATGGGACTAAAAAAAAGAAAGTGAAATACTGGAACATGCAGCTTTTTTCCCATCAATATAGCTGATTATTCATATGGATTTCAAGTCAAAGAAATCTAGATATGTACTTGAAAGGTTTCAATACCCTTATCCTAGTAAAAGAAATAGTAATTCCAGCGAGCATCTGGTTTTCATGACCCAATAGGAATCTGTACAAGAAACAACTCTGCAGGATTTTCTGTGGACCTGAATACATCAGCAGGCAGTAAGAAAAAGTCTCCAAAAAATCTGAACAGAGCTATAGGTAGGGGCCAAGTAATATAACTTTAGGGGTTCATTGGTGGCCTTCATTTCTAGCAAAAGTTGGATGTTAATCATAAAAAAAAATAAATAAAACTGCGTTACTTCCATGACACATTTTCATTCATAGCTGAATATCCCATGACCAACATACCTGATAACAAGCACTAGAAACGTCAACGCTGTTAGAAACTTTAACCGTAGATCTGAAACAGAACAAAACATACGCAGTCTGTAAATGACAACAACAATAGACTACTAAAACCACAGAGAGTTGTATTGTAATCATGAACAATACCAACATCTATGGAGGCTTCTTAGACAGATCTCTCTGAAGTATACGTTCCTAAGAAACACCTCTGATGGACGTCTGTGACAATACTATACTGTGGCATCCGTTACATATTGTAAAGTAAATGTTTTTTTAATTTTTTTTGCTGGTGGTCCTTACAAGTTGAATGTAATGTTCAAACCAACTTTCCAATTTTTTTTATACATCCAGCTCCTTAATAAATACTTCATGTATAATAATTAGTAATAAATTCATTTTTAACACCAGGATTTACATCACCATCTTCCCACTAGCGCATCCTAGTAATCTCCGTTTTTCTTGTAGGGGTCTTACATTTCTAGAACATGGGGAGCATATATTTATATTATTACGGTTGTATGCACAAGATTGTGTGCAGTCAGGGAAACATGGCTTGTGTCACATCACCCAGACCAACGGCGGCTCATCTGGCCCAACCTTACTGTATCACATTGATTTCATGTGAGTACAGTACAATAGACCTATGGTTAGATCAGAACTCACTGCATCATAAATCAATTGCTGCGGTAAGTTCAAGTCAGATGAGCTGCTGTCGGTCGGGCCGTGTTTCCCAGACTGCACGTGATTTTGTGCATGTGGTCTAAAATTTCTAAACTTTCCTACATTCCTCTGAAAATAAATCTGCAACAAGCTACACATTTAATTAATACATTATAAAATATTTCTTTTATATAATATTTAATATTTTAGCAGTAGAGCTGCTTTCTACCTCCACTAGTTGACAGGTTTGCCTGTCCACACTTCCCTGACCAAGCCCATACAGTATAGTGGATGCTTGACAGAACGCAAAACACTAGTATGCAAAAGTATGCAAAACACTGACTAATCAGACTGAAGAGATTTCAGCTATGAAGCCTGCATAATAGTGAATCCAGATTGGAAGTATATTAGACTCTGTTGCTCATGGCTAGAGATGAGCAAATCATTCAAAATTTTATTTGCCGAACATTCGTCGAACTTTTCATAAGATTCGTATATTCTACGAATCTGCGTACAAATCATACGTTATGTGGTGTTTTGCGAACATTCGCGCACTAATAACGAACGTTCAGTTTTAAAAGGTACGCAACTTCTTTGAACACGTACGCATGAGCGTACAAATTGCGTACGAAAATGACGGGCTTTGCTGGAGAGGAATGGTGGAGCAGGAGAAAAGCTCTGAGTCTGACCCCTGGCTATATATGGACACTATCAGCAGATGACAGCAGATCATCCGGCTGAGACTGAGATGAGCGTGCCATCCACTCCACTACCTCATCCACTTTCTCTTCCACTACAATTTTGCACCTTGGTGGGTTAGCCTGGTGGAACAACGGGCAAGTATTGCAAATACTACAAGTAGAAGCTCCGGCTATAGGTCCTTTGGCACTGACATTTTTCACTTCACTCTGTGGCCCTGCAGCTGGTCTTTGTCTTTGTCCCTGTCTCTCTCACTGTCTTTCTCCCTATCTCTCTCTTCCTGCCTGATTAAATACTAGCCCTGAACTGGCCCTGCACTTGCCCTGCAGTATCCCTGATGTGCAATATGGATTCCCTGAACAATTACACCCCAATTTCAACAACACAGGTCTCAGTCTTTAGGAACTTCACACACAGTGCTTCTGCTCGTCTCAGCAGTCGCAGCAAAAGTGATGCGTCACTGGCTTACCGAGCCTGAACCAATCAGAGCAAGCCCTGCCCACTAGGTCAGGTGACCGCTTTCTTCCCGGGCTTTTGCGCACAAATAACGAACTAACTGTAAAAGTTCGCTAAGTAATTGAATTCGTACGCAACAGCGTATAGAGTAACTTATATGTAACATTAGTGTACAATTTATCGGACAAGTATGTAGCGAATGTGTAGAAAGCCTTAGGAACATTTTCGAATCTTAAAGGAGCGAATCTCCAAGTATTCAGATTCGCAGCTGAAAATTTCCAAGATTCAATACGAATCGGCAAATAGATTCGCTCATCTCTACTCATGGCCAATACAAAATATGCGTAATAATGTATTTAACAAAGACATGTGCATTTATATAAAAATGGATCCCAATGCAGTATCAGGATATTGAGCTATTCTCAGAATAGGTCAACAATATTGGTTTGGCGGGGGTCCGCCTCCTGGCACCCCTGCCAATCAGCTGTGAGTGCTGCTTCCCTTGTAGCAGCAGTGCAATGTAATTACACCTTCCTGTCCCTTGCAAGTGAATGGGAAAGGAAGGTGTAATTACACTGCACCGCCGTTACAAGGAAGATGGCGTGCAGGTTAACTATGAAGAGGATGCAGCACTCCCATAAGCGCTGCAGCCTCTTCAACCAGCTGGTCGGTGGGGGTGCTGATGATAGGTTATCAATATCCTGACATTGCACAACCCCTTTAAAGGTATTGCCCTACGAATAAATATTACATTGATTTGTTTCCATTAACCTAAAGCAGGGATACCCAACCAGCTGGAGGGCCGCAGGTTGAGCATCCCTGGCCTAAAGTGTTTAGTGCTGCAGGTCACACATTCTCAGTAGCCTAGTCCTATCACCGGGATCCTGGAGGCAGAGTGACTCTTCATTGTGGAGCCCAGCCAATAACAATCAAGGAACCAGCAGTGGGTTCTTCTCATGAGCACTGGACATATTAGAAGAACCCTCAGAGAACAAATTAAAATAAACACCAATGGACACATAACAGATAGGTAACAGCAGTATCTAGACACAGGGACATTTTTTTAAGAGATTCCATTTGAAAATGTGATATGTGGTACACAATCTAACAGAATAAATTAACATTTACACAAGGGACAAGCCCTCTAATATGGTATAACAAGCCATACTGATAATCAATGGTGCTGAAACACAGCAGCCATTAGTAGCCATGACAGCAAGTTCATGCTGCCAACTTCATAGCTGAGATAAAACACCATGGGGTGCACCAGCTTACCCTCCGGAATAATTTATCTTTCATCAAAATATAAGTAACAACTTTAATGAAAGATTCCTAGAGTTCCCCAAACTTTATATTATTTCCTTATAGAAATACTTACCAACATATGGCATGTTTCGCAATTCAGTGCATGCTCGTATAACCAGAAACAAGAGATACAGGATGTACAAAGTCGCCACTATTAGAAAGAAAATTTTCATGCCCTAAAAACAACAGATGAACAGCACATTATTAAGTAACATCACATTTAACTTCTACAAAGAACTACTTGGCAGTCACTATCAACATATGTTAACACGAAGTCCGTGGGGCGTGTATGCGCCATTCACACATTCCTTTTTTCTTCCAGGTATAAGAGGAAGAACCTTAAAGGAAGGCTTTCACCTGCAATCTGTTTACATAGAGACACATAGCTAGTAAGGGACAGGGTTGCCAACCGTCCGTAGATTCACGGACAGTCTGTAAAAACAGGGTGTTTTTTTCTGCCATCTGTAGCATCCAGCAGAAAAAAAGCCTGTCCGTGAATCTACTTCAGTATTAACAGCGCATTTGCCGTGAATACTGTGGAGCAGGGGTCCCCAAAATGCGGGCCGCATACGGCCCCCTAAGGCCATTTATCCGGCCCCTCTTTCATTTGTGGTCAGTGTCTTTTCCTGCACGAGTCAGGTGACAGTGCAGTGCGGGCAGAGAAGACAATAAGCTGATCTGAGGTCTGCTGGGGGCACAGTGGGCTGATCTGAGGTCTGCTGGGGGCACAATAAGCTGATCTGAGGTCTGCTGGGGGCACAGTGGGCTGATCTGAGGTCTGCTGGGGGGCATCTAGTGGGGCAGGGCTGATCTGAGGTCTGCTGGGGGCACAGTGGGCTGATCTGAGGTCTGCTGGGGGCACAGTGGGCTGATCTGAGGTCTGCTGGGGGCACAGTGGGCTGATCTGAGGTCTGCTGGGGGCACAGTGGGCTGATCTGAGGTCTGCTGGGGGCACAGTGGGCTGATCTGAGGTCTGCTGGGGGCACAGTGGGCTGATCTGAGGTCTGCTGGGGGCACAGTGGGCTGATCTGAGGTCTGCTGGGGGCACAGTGGGCTGATCTGAGGTCTGCTGGGGGCACAGTGGGCTGATCTGAGGTCTGCTGGGGGCACAGTGGGCTGATCTGAGGTCTGCTGGGGGCACAGTGGGCTGATCTGAGGTCTGCTGGGGGCACAGTGGGCTGATCTGAGGTCTGCTGGGGGCACAGTGGGCTGATCTGAGGTCTGCTGGGGGCACAGTGGGCTGATCTGAGGTCTGCTGGGGGCACAGTGGGCTGATCTGAGGTCTGCTGGGGGCACAGTGGGCTGATCTGAGGTCTGCTGGGGGCACAGTGGGCTGATCTGAGGTCTGCTGGGGGCACAGTGGGCTGATCTGAGGTCTGCTGGGGGCACAGTGGGCTGATCTGAGGTCTGCTGGGGGCACAGTGGGCTGATCTGAGGTCTGCTGGGGGCACAGTGGGCTGATCTGAGGTCTGCTGGGGGCACAGTGGGCTGATCTGAGGTCTGCTGGGGGCACAGTGGGCTGATCTGAGGTCTGCTGGGGGCACAGTGGGCTGATCTGAGGTCTGCTGGGGGCACAGTGGGCTGATCTGAGGTCTGCTGGGGGCACAGTGGGCTGATCTGAGGTCTGCTGGGGGCACAGTGGGCTGATCTGAGGTCTGCTGGGGGCACAGTGGGCTGATCTGAGGTCTGCTGGGGGCCACAGTGGGCTGATCTGAGGTCTGCTGGGGGCCACAGTGGGCTGATCTGAGGTCTGCTGGGGGCACAGTGGGCTGATCTGAGGTCTGCTGGGGGCACAATGGCTGATCTGAGGTCTGCTGGGGGCACAATGGGCTGATCTGAGGTCTGCTGGGGGCACAATGGGCTGATCTGAGGTCTGCTGGGGGCACAATGGGCTGATCTGAGGTCTGCTGGGGGCACAATGGGCTGATCTGAGGTCTGCTGGGGGCACAATGGGCTGATCTGAGGTCTGCTGGGGGCACAATGGGCTGATCTGAGGTCTGCTGGGGGCACAATGGGCTGATCTGAGGACTGATGGGGGCACAATAAGCTGATCTGAGGTCTGATGGGGGCACAATGGGCTGATCGGAGGACCATTACAGCGGGTCCTGATTATTTCTGGGAGCACTACTGGAGGCACTATGAGAAAAATGATTTCTATTATGGGGAATTATTACTACTACCAGTGGTACTATTGGGGGTGTTACTATTATTAGTACAATATGGAGGGCACTACTGCTAAAAGAGCTACTTGTGGATCACTATTGGGGCACTATTACTAATGAGGGCACTCTGGGAGAGAATAATTAGTATCAGTGGGACTTTGGGGAGCACTGTAACTATATGGGGTCCTACCTATATGGCACTGTTATAGCTACAGTATAGTATTTGGGGACATTGGGGAGCACAGTATTTTGGGCAGCAGCAGGATAACAGAAAAGTGGGTAATCTAAGGTGTCTTTGTGGCAAACTCTGCAGAGAGAAGATGGGGCTGAAAGAAGTGTCATGGCAGTGTGGGCCAAATAGAGATGATGAGAAAAGAGAACATCTACATCAGGGAGACGTCACTGGATTGAAAAGGTATGTGGTGCTGTATCATCTTGTATGTTTTGTATTGGTGAATGTAATGTCCATCCAAATATGTGTCACCTATTTCTTCAGCAAGGACTTGCCGGTATATGGTATGTTACTGCGGCAGCCAATCACCAATCAGTGATCTAATGCTGAGAACTGGTTGCAGTGGACACATGCCATACACCTGCACATCAGTGTGCAGAACACCAACATTGTGACAGATGTGCACACTTGCCCATTACATGCCTGTCAGTCTTTGTTTACGTGGCAGCAGCAATAATGCAAGAAAGTCCAGCGTGTCACAGGCATCATCACTGCAGCCATATAAACAAAGCACTCAATGGCAGGGATGGAACAGCTGAAAATTGTTGATTTCTTTTCCATATGCCATATATTATTTTTAACTACTGAACAATCCTCTTTATTCTGGGGGCGTGTACTCTAAAAAGGGGTGCGGTGTATGTCCGTAAAAATTTTGGGCCGTCCGCAAATTTTGGTTCAGTTGTCCAGAAAATTTGAAAGGAAGGTTGGCAACCCTGGTGAGGGAGTGTCCACAGAGTAAATATTAGATGCAACAAGAGCAATGGTGATGCCTTCCATGCGCCAAAGGCCTAAATTTGCACATTAAGAAAATGTATAACTCAGGAACGAAGCCTCAAATCAACACAGAAAAACAGTGTTATAATCAGATGAACCACATCTATGTGTCTATGTGAACAGCTGGAGAGGGAGGTCGCTGGTGACAGATTCCATTTAACTCACCTGGAAATTGCCAGTATCTACTCTGTATTGGTAAGTTGGGTCATGTAACTCATTAACACTGTTTAAAAGAAGCAAACGAGGAAAGGAGTCATGATAAATAAGACAGACACATATTATTAACATCCATAACACATGCTAATAGGACCCAGATCAAATTCAAGAACTTTACATTTAGCACATACTACGTAGACTGGACTTTAGTAATAAATATGGATCCGCCTTCAAGCTGAAAGCAACTGCTACTTAATAGGAAAGTGAAAATGTAGGTGGCACGCATTACAATGAACCGCTAGAATGATTAGTAACACGCAATGGACAACAGAGCTAATACTTACGTCTGCCATATTCCCAGTGTCACAGAGGCAAGCCAAAGCAGTCCAACTATAAGGAATTTGGGCAAATAAAATGTTGTGCACTTCCGCTCACCCTAAATATAAGGGGAAACCCAGTTATATAGCATCATTTAACTACAAATGTATACTAGTTTACTGGTATATACTTGTTATATACTGGTTATACTTCTTGTATAAACAGATGCAGGACTTTTTTTCCTGTCTAAAATAATGGATCTCAAACGGAAATGGCTCAAATATGCATAACTGATGCTCAGGATCCATTTTTTTCTTTATTTTTCTGTTCTTTTGACGGATCAGAAGAACAGAAACATAAAAAGGTGATGTTAACTTGCCCTTATATGCATATTGTATGAATATTAAATTACATACATGTTACTTTACACGTACAATATAGTTTGCTTAAAGGGGTTGTCTCATTCAGTAAGTGGCATTTATCATGTAGAAAAAGTTAATACAAGCCACTTACTAATGTATTGTTATTATCCATATTGCTTCCTTTGCTGGCTGGATTCATTTTTCCATCACATTACACACTGCTTGTTTCCATGGTTATGACCACCCTGCAATCCATCAGTGGTGGTCATGCTTGCACAATATAGGAAAAAGCACTACCCTATGTGTGCTCCTATTGGTCCCGGCCACCAGAGAGGCTGACGCTTTTTCCTACAGTGTGCAAGCACGACCACCACTGATGCATTGCAGGGTGGTCGTAACCATGGAAATGAGACTGTGACTTGTATTAACCTTCTCTACATGATAAACGCCACTTGCTGAAGTGAGACAATCCCTTTTAATGTCATGTTGTCAAAAATGCTAAACAGACACATAATTCCATAACGTACCTGCACCCGAATGCCATGGTAGACACAAAGCCAAAAGAGCAACAAAGCACAAAGAAAGAGTGATTGAAAGAGGTCATCCAGCATACCAGGGAACCAGCTATTAACCAGGAACGTGAGAGGGAAGAATGGATCTGGAAGGAAACAAGAGAAACGTTGTCTGGAAATAGACAATTCACTGCTTCAATCTACCTGTAGCACCAGCACAAACCTCCTTGATCAGATGAAAAACCACAATAATAGCTACAGGGGTTGTGCGTTTAGGTTAATAGTACAGATTATTGACCCGACTCTACATTTCCAGATTTCCACCATACATTGGTGTCAAATGTTATCAGATATGTATCATATTCTTTAATGGTGCACAAGCATTAGAGTTTTGTTTCACCCCTTAAAGGGTTTCTGTCACCAGTTTTTTCGGTATGAATCAGACTGACATTAGAGATGTGCTAATGTCACCTGATTCCAAATATATATCTGTTTTATTTACTGGTGCCCCCATTTTTATATAAAATGAACTTTTTTTTATGCTAATAAGGCCTCTAGGTGCAAGGGGCGTTACCCCTGCTCCTAGAGGCTCTGTTGATTGACAGGACCAGGCAGAGAAGAAACACTCCATTCACCATAGCTTGCAAGGACCTTCAATGATGTCATGACCATGTGATCAGTCACATGGTTTAGGAGGAGACAGGCTGTTTGTGTGATCCTAACCATGTGACTGATCACATGGTCATGACATCATTGAAGGTCCTTGCAAGCTATGGTGAATGGAGTGTTTCTTCTCTGCCTGGGCCTGTCAATCAACAAAGCCTCTAGGAGCAGGGGTAACGCCCCTTGCACCTAGAGGCCTTATTAGCATAAAATAAAAGTTCATTTTATATAAAAATGGGGGCACCAGTAAATAAAACAGATATATATTTGGAATCAGGTGACATTAGCACATCTCTAATGTCAGCCTGATTCATACCGAAAAAACTGGTGACAGAAACCCTTTAAAATCCCATGTCTCCTTTGTGCCAATTGCAAATTAGCTTTTCCCTACACCAAGGGCATTCCTGCTGCCACCGAGCAGGGACCCCAAGAGTATATAGTGTTATGGGAAAAGATTTCGCAAAACTTTTGTCTCACTTCAGCAAGTGGCATTTATCATGTAGAGAATGTTAATACCACTTAAGCCACTTACTAATGTATTGTGATTGTCCATATTGTCTCCTTTGCTGGCTTCATTAATTTTTCCATCACATTATACATTGCTCGTCTTCATGGTTACGACCACCCTGTAATCCAGCAGCAGTGGTCGTGCTTGCACACTACACGAAAAAGCTCCAGCCTCTCTGGTGGCCGGGACCGTGAGAACGCACATAGGCTACTGCTTTTTCCTAAAGTGTGCAAGCAGATCCACCACCGCTGGATTGCAGGGTGGTCGTAACCATGGAAACAAGAAGTGTATAATGTGATGGAAAAATGAATCTAGCCAGCAAAGGAAGCAACATGGATAATAACAATACATTAGTAAGTGCCTTGCATTACCTTTTTCTATATGATGAATGTCATTTGCTGAAGTGAGACAACCACTTTAAACCTCTGCTCTTTCTGAACTTAAGACGTCCCTGGTGTACGGCTACATAGCAGCTATCTTTGTATATTCACTTTCACGGGGAGTGCTATTAATCACTGATAACGCCTCCCTGTGTACAACCGAAGGCAAAAAGAGCAGAGGGTTAAATGGAAAAATTACAAGTTTTACTGAATCTTTTCCCACAAAACTACATATCAATCTTCTCAGCATCTCCTGCTCTAACATGCTGCCTGCAAATTACACTGCATTTTGTGGTGACGGGTCCTCTTTAAAGACACCACCTATTTCTCTGCATTTCAAGAGTTATAATTTTATTTTTCTGGTTTCATGGGTTAAGATCTATTTCATGGGTACAGATTATGAGCCTGCGCCATCCCAGAGCAGTCACTGAGCATTAAAGGGAGTCTGTCACCTCATTTTTACCTATATAACTAACAGCAGTGCCCCACAGAAGATTGCATACACCTCCCAGACATACCTGTGTGCACTGTGTGTCTGTATTCCATGTCCAGAAAAAGCACTTTTATTCTGCAGGAAAACACCTCCCAAGTGCTAAACTAAAAACAGCTTTCTCTCCCGACTCGATTTCTAACAGCTATATCTTCTGATATACTGAATATAATGCTGTGAATGGTATCATTTTAAAGCTTAGAATGTCAGCTTTCAAAGAAGAACGGAACCATTTTTCTATCTGCTACCAATCCCAAGATATGAGCAGCTACAGCAGCCTCCCCTCTTTAGTCTGGTTTGCAGCAGCAGCAGAGCCGGGCACTTGGGAGCTGTTTTCCTGCAGAATAAAAGTGCTTTTTCTGAACATGTAATACAGACACACAGTGCACACAGGTATGTCTGGGATGTGTCTGCAATCTTCTGTGAGGCAGTGCTGTTAGTTATATAGGTGAAAATGAGGTGACAGACTCCCTTTAACATCCTGCTTGCATCAGCATACTATGACAGCACTGGGTGAGAAGGGGTTAGGTAATATCTGCTGTAAGTAAATATGGCACTCAAGTGTTATCCAAAAAACTGTCTGTGACTATTTGATGCGCCCTATGTATTAATGCCACTTAGATAAGTGGTGGCATGATTTGAGCTGGTGGCCACTTTATCCCAGCGGGTAGTATACAGACAGTACTATAAGATCAGCACAGTGAAATATTCATATACCTACATTAATAAGTAAAATATGTCTGTCTGCAAGCTACTGAATATAACCTAGCTCTAGCTCATTAGAAAACGGATCACACTTCTATACTGCCAAGAAATATGCATATGGGAGCTATGTGAATTCTTTCTCTACTGTCAGATAAATCTTAAGGAGACTTGAAAGAACATAAAACCTTTTACCATTATAAAGGAGAAGAAGAGGTAAGAGGACCGACATCCATTTTTGTTCTATACCCCAGTCTCTCATGGAAAATTTACGAAGTGAATGTGCAAATAAACACTGCAAAAGAAAAAAAAATAACATTATTAAAGGGGTATTCCGGTAGGTACAAATAATCCCAGAATAGGGGGTAACTATCAGGTCCTTGGGGGTCCTACCACTGGGACCCCCATCAATCTCGAGAACGTGGGCCCTGTACCCCCCTGCAAGCTCCTTGCTGCTCCCATAAAATGACCAGAGCAGCCGATCACACATGTGCATGGCTGCTCCATTCATTTCTATGGGAGTTCCGGAGATAGCCAGTACAGCGCTCTGCTATCTCCAGAACTCCCATACAAATGAATGGAGCGGCTGTGCGCATGTGCTACATACAACAAAGCCCTACTTCTAAAAACTTTAGAAACTTCTCAAAAATGGACAAGCCACATTCATGCTTTTAAGGCACATCTATACTTTGTGCTATGTGTGGCTAGTGAATCAAACTGCAACTAGTTTTCTCAAAATCTGGTTTGGTTTTTAACACAGTTTGTGAGGCACACCAATACAAGTATCTGGACATTCCTATCATGCTTTGTGTTGCTTCCAGGTCAAATGCTGACTTTCCTTTCTTGTGTATATCAAACCTCCCATTGTGTCATAAAGTAAATTTTAATGGAGCATAGTAATCTATCAATCAGTTTGCACGCAAAAGAAACCTGACATCTGTGCAACCAGTATAACCACCTGCTTGGGACAATGCTGAGGAGCCTCACATGTTTCTGTACTCCTCATGGACCAAAGGTCTTTTTATTTCTGCAGTAATGGAATCAGTCTACACGCTAATTTATTGGATTGCTGTAATCCATGCTATTCTCACATAGGTCAAAGTTCTTCCACTATACCAATTTCCTTCTCTCCAACAAGATGGAAAACTGCTTGCTATGATTCAGGCCTGTAGAATAAATGTGATCCTGGCACTCATTCAATTGATAAGTCTGCTCTAATGCAGGATAAACTCATAATTATGCAGGTCTATGTTTGGGGTTAAGAGGCCATGTTTGAGGGTAGAGCTGGAATAGTGAACTCTGATCTTATGTAAGAATAAAGTACAACTTCATAGTTGGGCTCAACTCACCTGACACTTATATTGCCTTCTACTGGGGGGCTTCAAAACCAAGACATGAAAGGTCTTACAAACATTAAAGGGGATCTTTACCTTTTCTTACTGATGATCTGTCCTTTGAATTGGTCATCAGCATCTGATCGGTGGGGGTTCGACACTTGGGACCCTGGGCAATCAGCTGTTTGAGAAGGCAGAGACGCTGGCAGTAGCCAGTAGAAGCTTCCCGCAGGTCAGTGATGTCACGACTATGTCACGTGGCCTGGCCGCAGCTCAGCCTCATTGAAGTGATTGGGGCTACTGCCAGTTCCGCTGCCTTCTCAAACAGCTGATCATCAGGGGTCGATCAGATGCTGATGACCTATCCAAGGGAAGAAAGCAGTAAGAAAAAGCTAAAGAACCCTTTATGCCCCTTTCACACGAGCGGGAGACTCGCATGTCTCCCGCAACGCATCTAGAGGGCTGGACTCGGCACGGACAGGGATCGCAGAGCATTATATGCGATCCCAGTCAGTGCCGAGTCCAGCCCTGTAGATGCGTTGCGGGAGACTTGCGAGTCTCCCGCTCGTTTGAAAGGGGCATTAATATGGATCAGACCTAAATTTCTGGCTCATTCATATCCTGAGCTGGTTCATTGGCATCCATTGCATGAGAAAAGGCTCAAGCTCAGGACAGGTCATGAATACATGATCATGATTGCCTGACTTCTAGCACCCCCACCAATCAGCTCTTCATAATGTAGTGGCTGTGTTGGGTATTGGAGCACAATGCCAATCACTTGAACGGCACTAAGCTGCAGAAAGGCCAATGGATGCGATGTCATAGGCCGATGGCTGATCAGTGGGGGTGCCAGACGCTGGACTCCTACGGATCAGATAATGATGACTTATCCATCCTGAGGATTTTTTTTTAATATATATGTTAGTAAATAAATGACAGCTGTCTTCTCATTTGAAAATTTTTAGTATTGTAAACTGTTCAGACATGTACATTACATTTTCAGGATTCATGTCTTATTTTTAAATTTGCAATTTTTTTTTTATAGATAAGTCGTCCACAAACAGTGGTTGGCAGCTGTGACACCGCCGTATGTACTTACAGTCACCATGAAGGTTAGCACAACAAACACAAAACGGAACCAGATTTCAACTTGAGAAAATGTTGGGTTGTAGGTCTTCCACTTAAAGAAAAAGTAAAACACTTATTAACTTGCATGTCAATAGTAAACCACTGTATGATCAGATTATAACATGACATTCATTTTTTTTTGTTAAATGTATAGGGAAAGTGATACTGATTATTTTTGCAATATATTTATTGATTTTGCACTTTTTCATGATAAAACTGCCCCTGAAGATGTCTTTTGGCTGTGATTTGCCATGGAGATCCCGTCTTCACTGTCCAGCACAGCACTGAAAAGTGAAGAGGCTCCATGGTCACTGCCTCACTCTGCTAAAACTGCCATAAATGTGCTTTCTCGCTCTCTCTCTTTATATATACAGATGTAGCGCAGAACAATATCGTAAATAGAGTACGCATCTGATGATTTGTACGCTAATGCTGCGCATTGTACGCTAGTTAGCGTACTTTTACTGCGAGTGAAAAGAGTGAAAGAGGAGAAGTCGCGATTCGTTCACAACGCTATGCGAAAACAGTGATCGCTAGCGCTGCTACATCTGTATATATATATATATATATATATATATATATATAGCCAGTTTTAGGTAAATATGAGGGAGGCAGTGAGAGGGCAGCAGCAGTAAGCATAGCGCGTCACTGCGCTGTGACGACAGATTAGGTAACACTTCCAAGGCAGTTTTGTGCAAAATCAATAAAGTAGATTGGAAAAATTATCAGTATCACTTGCCCTACGCATTTAACAATGGGGTAGAGATTTTATGACACTACTGTGTGTGTAAAAGTGCTCGAAAAAGGTTTAAGGGGTTTCAAAAGGATTATCCAAGAGTGAATAACCCCCCTTAGAGCGCTCGGAACTGCCATATTGACAATACTTACCGCTCTACACCATATTCACATCTTCCCTGCCTGCAGAATTCACCATGCATTGACAGGGTGAAGCCAATAGCGGGCCGCAGCTGTGACCTACCCCCCCTTGCATCACATGTGGACATCACCGCGCAGCCTGCTATTAGCTGCACCCACTCCGTCGACTGATTTTGATTACTGCAGGCAGAGGAGATGGAAAGATGGCATGAAGTGTTCCGGGAGGAAACTGGCATCGGAGACCAGATAAATATTGTTAATATGACAGGTCCGGGCACAGTAGGAAGAGTTATTCACTCTTGGATAACCGCTTTAAGTCAGCATTTGATCAATGGGGGTCTGACACCTGGGACCACCACCGATCAGATGTTTGAGAAGGCACTGTCACTCGCAGTAGTACTGTAGCCCTCTTGCAACTTTCTCTAGGCCATGTGACATCACGTTAATTGGTCACATGGCCTAGGCACAGCTCAGCCCCATTGAAGTGAATGAGGCTGTGCTACCATACCAAGCACGGCCACTATTAAATAGACGGTGCTGCGCTTGGTGAAAATGGAGAAGGCTGCATCACTACTGCAGGCGCTGGTGCTTTCTCAAACAGCTGATTGGCAGGGGTCCCGGGTTTCAGACCCCCCACAGTTCAGATACTGATGACTCAGAGGATAGGTCTTAAAGAGGACCTTTCACCACTCCTGACATGCCTGTTTTAATAGCTTCATGCATTCCCCATGTAATAACAATTCTGGAGCATATATTCTTATTTCTGTATGTTGTGCCATTCCTTTATTATTCCTGACAGAAGTTATGAATGGATTGCTATTAGCCTTCAGTAAGGAAACAGAGGGGAGGTAACCAGTCGGGGGTGTGTACCTGCACAGTCTGAACATGGCAGCACTGATTGGATAGTTTGTGCAGGGACTATCCCCCAACTAGTTACCTCCCCTCTGTACCCTTACTGGAAGCTAATAGCAATTCAGTCATAACTTCTAGTAGACATAATAAAGGAATGGCACATCATAGAGCCATAAGAATAGATGCTCCAGGGTTGTTAGTACGTGGGGAATGCATGAAACTATTAAAAAAGGCATGTCAGGATAGGTGAAAGGTCCTCTTTAAGTAAAAATATATCAGAAGACCCTTTTAAGGCTCACTTATTTCATACCTCTAGTCACACAACGTGATCTGCTGAGGTTTCGACCTGGCTTTCTATAGTGCGTCAGACACGCCCACCCGTCAAATAATGTAATATTATTACTATTATGTAACAGTAATAGAAATTAGTGATAATTCTATAAATAATTCAAGAAACCATCAAAACCTTTCACTGACCTGCTATTTTTGCCTTTAAGGGGGTGGGGGTTCTAACTGATGGCCTATCCTTAGAATACGTCATCAATATTAGATAAGTGGGGTCTCTCTCTTCCACCCCCGGGCATCACTTAATCAGTTGTTTGAAGGGGTCATAGTGCTCCTGTGTGCGCTGCTCTTTTTAATTAGTGGCTTTGCCTGTGGTTACAGCTCTGTTCCATTCACTTGAATGATATGAAACTGTAGTGAATTGTAAAATCAGGCGCTACTAAAAGTACAGATACAGTGTGGTAAACAATGAAGGAAATGTGCCATTGACGGCCTATCCTAAAGATAAGTCATAAACCGCTTTATAGGTTTTATTGTAATAGGTTTGTCATGTGATAAACACTATATACAACCGATGCCAAGTTTCTCAGAAACAAAAAATTGCCATAAATATGTTTAATATGCTCAGGATGGGTTTAATCAATCGTACTCACTGTAAATGTGACAGCTGTAATGGGGTATCTAAGCTTAAGATTTTCAAAGCGGACATCAAGATTATACTGGGTATAGTTCAAATATCCGAGATGGACTATTATGATTTCGTCACATTTCTGAAACCAAAAAGATTGAAAGCATGAGTATGTACAGTGTAAAAATAATGAATAAACTTTTATATACATTGTTCATTTTCTACATAATGCTGAAACTAACAAAAATTACTTTGAAAATAGACAGCACCTTCTGATACTTACCTGTGCACAACTGAGTGTCCTAGGCCGGGAGTGCTCCTTGTTATCTACATAGGACACGGTTGCATCAGAAGACACACCATGTATCTTCACAGATATTGTGAAATTGTTCTGGAAGCTGGAGTCTATATTCAGGATGAATACACAATTGGGTGGGAAAACAATTGTATTATTAATAACAACAATAGTAATACGTAATAAGGAATTAGAAAAAAATTGTTTTTGTTAAAAATTTTAAAAAAAGCACTATAAGCTATGCACAAAACATTAGGCATACTTAATCACCCAATAAAGTAAGACTATCCGTACACCGATTCTACAATTACACTAAGACTAAATTCAATGGATGATAAAAAGACACAGACCATTTATTTTATGGATTCTATAACATAGGTCCATCGGTATAATGATACCAAATATTCACATTTTTGTTTTAAATAGAGAACAGAAAAGTGTCAAAAACACCTCTGATGATTTGTCTTTTCATGCGTTCGGTAAAGGATATTCATAACAATCAATTTCAGTCACCATGTTAAAGCACATAGTCCAACCTATAATTCTACTATGTTGGTCCAGAGGAAGGCATCGTGTACCTTTCTAACAGGTCACAGAATAAACCTCTTAACAGTCCCGTTAAAATTGGAACCCCCCCCCCCAAATATGTCACTTTTTTACTGTGGATTTTTAATGTGTTAATGCAGTAAATCTTGTTGCCGCACAACTTAGGTGACCTCTTGCATTTTTCCTTCAAAATTTTTTTTTATTTTTATTTTGCGGGATTAGTTGTAGGTTGTCTTTTTTAACCATTCTGGGTATATATAGTGTATTAAATAACTTTTTAGGGGGAAATATAAAAAAAACAGCAATTTTTACATTATTTAGTAGAATTTATTTACGGCGTTCACTGTGTGCTAAAAATAACAACTTTGTTATGTGGGTCACTACAATGATGATACATGTCACATTTCTATATAATTTTTCCTATTTTTCCTACCATTCAGGAGATTTTAGCAGCCAAAGCAGCCCTCCCCTCATCCACTTCTGTATAATAATGGTTCCTACTCAACAACATAACTTGTATTATAATGCTGCTCTAGCTTTTATGGGCTATGGGCTACAATGTACAATGACAGGTCAGGTAACAGATCCCATTATCACTACTGATGCTGGTGAACCTTCCTGTGACTATCACCTGAAGCTGCAGAGCCTTTGCATCTTGCTGTGATGTATGCCCTCTACTCTTCAAGAGGTTGTCCCACAAAAAATAGTCTACATTTTTCAAACCACCACCTGGATCTGAATACCTTTGTAATTGCATTTAATTAAAGATTTAGTATAGCCACTGAGTTATTCATTAAAATCTATCAATCAGTGTCACCTGCTCTTTTTCTTATTTCTCTGCCCACCTCAGTAACATCGCTGAGGTGGTCACACATGCTCAATTCTATCCTTCAAATTCCACCAGCCAGATCTGCTCTTAGAAGATTTGACAATTACAGGGAGAGAGGTGCAGCAGAAAGGATACGCCCCCCTGAGATGCCAGGCTAAAGTGAATATAGCCAAGCAACAGAAGCAAAGACCAGTGAGATCTCTATGTACATGTGGGGTAGAGGGCTGGTTCTAGCTTTGTTAGAGATGGTCAATGTACTATATGATGTCTAATTTTATTTTTACAATACTATGGATAACCCCTTTAAGGTGATGCGACTGTATGACTAACTCAATGTATGGTGCATTTTCCATTCAATAATGTAATATGAATGAGACTCAGGGCTCCGCTTACCATCTGTTTTGCTAAGTTCAATCCTACACATTAGCCATAGCTGCTGGTTGTAAGTTGACATGACTGGAGATTGTAAGGTGTACTGGCCGACCTGCAAAAGTAAAGGAATAATTAAAATGGAGTTTTAAAGTAAGTACACTGCAATTTATCACAAGATAGAAAGTCACACCTTAAAGGGGTAGATTAACATTAGGGAAGAGGGACAGTTCTTAATCCTTTCCCTAAAACATACACCGAAATGGTGGGGGCACCCACCATAAGATAGTGTGTGTGTGAACAATAACTAACCACCCCGATAAATAGCACACACTACACGTATGTACAAACAAAAAATAACTTTATTATTACGTAATATAATATATAAAAAACAAGTAAAATCAATGGAGGTCACATACACAGAAATGAATCACATTGGAGGTCCACTGCTATGCAAGTCAATATGTATAACATGACTGCAATAAGAGTATAAGTAATGACCCCTATGTAGTATAGCGTTAGTCTAAAACATGCAGTCAAATGTAATCATGTTTCAACAAGCAGTAATCAGTGCATAATACAGACCAGTGAGACCTCCAGCCCCAACGCGTGTTTCGCTCTCACTTCCTCAGGGGGTGAAGAGAGAGCGAAACGCGCGTTGGGGCTGGAGGTCTCACTGGTAAAATGTGTGCTTGTAAAATGTGTGCAACATACAATGCTGAATGCAGGCAAAGGAGGCTCTCTGTGTACCTTAGATGAATTTGATGCTTTAGATTGATATTGTTTGGCTTCTATAACATTTGGTCCTGAAACAAAGAGTAAAATATAATGCAGAATATGGAAAACAACAATATAAAACCATTTAATCATTTCAAAGTGTTTTCCACTCTTAGGCTGTCTGTTTAGGCTGTTTTGACATATGTTACTTCGTTCAGTTTTGCTCTATAAATCTGACATTTATTGGCTTTCTTGTAATATCTTTAAATAAATTATTAAAAATGTAAATGCTTAAACTAAGCAGACAACAATCTTGAAGCAGCTTACTATTTCGCACAGTCTGCATGTAAAGCCATTGACATCTCTGTACCTTCAATGCAATTTCTTCATTAACAGTCATTAACTGAAACAGAAACAGCTGTGTAGAAGGCGTAAAAATGGGTGAGGAACAGCCAAACTCTGCTACAAGAGTGAGGTTGTGGAAGACCGTTTCATGTCCCAGGTCATAGCATGGCAAGACTGAGCACTGAAACAAGACTAAATATAGTTAAATTGCATCAGCAAGGTCTCTACAAGTCAAAGATTTCAAAGTAGACTGGTGTTTCTAGATGTTCTTTTGAAGAAGCACAAAGAAACGGGCAAGGTTGAGGACCGTAGGCACTGTGATCTGCCAAGGAAACTTTGTGCAACAGATGAAAGACACATCATGCTTACTCGCCTTCAAAACTGGAAGTTGTAAAGCAGTGCCATCAGCTGAGAACAGGCAGAAACCAGTGGGACCCAGATACACCCATATACTGGAAGTCTGGCCAGAAATAGTCTTCATGGAAGAATCGTAGCCAAAAAGCCATACCACTGGCGTGGAAACAAGGCCAAGCGACTCAACTATGCATGAAGACATAGGAACTGGGGTGCAGAAAAATGGCACCAGAAGCTCTGGACTGATGAGTCCAAATTTTAACTATTTGGCTTTAATAGGAGGCAGTTTGTTAGTTGAAGGGCTGGAGAGTGGTACAATAATGAATGCCTGCAAGCAACAGTAAAGCATACTGAAGGATCCTTGCAAGTTTGAGGCTGCATTTCAGCAAGCTGGGGATTTGGTCAGGATTAATGGTTTTCTCAATGCTGAGAAATACATGCAGATACTTATTCATCATATAATACCTCCAGGGAAGCATCTATTTGGCTCCAAATTAATTCTGCAGCCAGACAACAAACCTAAAGATAGTTCTCAATGACATTGGATATATCTTCAGTGTAAAGAACAAGGAGTACTGGAAGTGATAATATGGACCCCATATAATGTGATTTTGTTGCGTTGAAGGAAATGTGCCACCACACTTTTTTCCTGCCAGTTAAAACCAGTAACACACATGCTTTTTTATAATGTGTTTTTATTCTTTGATAGCAGATTTTCAATTTTTTTTTAACATGGTTGTTGGCTGAGCTGTTCTTAACAGCATTTACAGATATGGTTTACAGCAGCCAAATGGGCCATGGACACAATGTTCAGGAGGGGACCTCATTGTCTTCTATGTGGCAGTTTACCAGGCATGCTCTGTGACCTGTGCAGAGGTCAGGAGGAAGCTGATAAGATGTGATATCACCTATTGTGACTAGTGGATCCTGTTCTATCTGAATATATGGTGCTGTCATTTTAAAGGGGTTCTCCAAGTAAAATTTATTGATGACCTATCCTCAGGACAGGTCATCAATATCAGATCGGCGGGGGTCCGTATCAGTGCTGCCTCCTCTTCATTGTTTACCTGCTCGCTGTAACATGGGTAGTGGTGAGTAAGTGTAATTACACCTAACCTCCCCATTCATTTCAATGGGAAGGATCGCTCCCATAGACTTGTATGGGAACAAGCCTTCCCATTGAAATGAATGGGGCGGTTAGGTGTAATTACACTTACTCACCACTACCCATGTTACAGCGAGCAGGTAAACAATGAAGAGGAGGCAGCGCAGGTACGGCGCCCGCCTGAGGATAGGTCATCAATAAATTTAACTTGGAGAACCCCTTTAATCCTACCTTTAATGATAAGCAGGTAACGGCAGTAAAGTAATCTGTAGAGACTAGAGATGAGCGAACGTGCTCATAACGAGCACTGTACCGCTCGGCTCCCCTGCGCTCGCATGGGCGCAGGCAGCCGCTTCCGTCGGGTGAGGAGGACGGAAGTGGCTGCCTGCGCGAGCCCAGCGGTACAGTGCTCGTTACGAGCACGTTCGCTCATCTCTAGTAGAGACCAAGAAGTGGTGCCTATTATTAAGCTTAGTGGCCAGTGAGAAACTGCAGGATTATATGGGTTTTTATTAAATATTGATAATGACATGGAAAATTAAAAATAACCACCCTAAATTCTTTAAAAATATGTTTAACATAAAAAATTGATTTAAAGGTCATTTTCTGAGGACACATTCCCTTTTAGCCACTCAAAATACCAGTGAGAACATCTGTATTGATTTGAATAATCTTTTGTTCATTCACTTTGAATGTTGTTAATTGATAAAAATAAACTATTACCACTTACCACCATTACCACTTATTACCTACTTTTAAAAGTCTTCTTATTTTGCTGTACCCCATCTGCCTAAAATATTTGCACAGTAGTGTAGTGTGTGTGTATATATATATATATATATATATATATACACAGTACAGACCAAACGTTTGGACACACCTTCTCATTCAAAGAGTTTTCTGTATTTTCATGACTATAAAAATTGTAGATTCACACTGAAGGCATCAAAACTATGAATTAACACATGTGGAATTATATACTTAACAAAAAAGTGTGAAACAACTGAAAATATGTCTTATATTCTAGGTTCTTCAAAGCAGCCACCTTTTACTTTGATTACTGCTTTGCACACTCTTGGCATTCTCTTGATGAGCTTCAAGAGGTAGTCACCTGAAATGGTATTCCAATAGTCTTGAAGGAGTTTCCAGAGATGCTTAGCACTTGTTGGCCCTTTTGCCTTTACTCTGCGGTCCAGCTCACCCCAAACCATCTCGATTGGGTTCAGGTCTGGTGACTGTGGAGGCCAGGTCATCTGGCGTAGCACCCCATCACTGTCCTTCTTGGTCAAATAGCCCTTACACAGCCTGGAGGTGTGTTTGGGGTCATTGTCCTGTTGATAAATAAATGATGGTCCAACTAAACGCAAACCGGATCGAATAGCATGCCGCTGCAAGATGCTGTGGTAGCCATGCTGGTTCAGTATGCCTTCAATTTTGAATAAATCCCCAACAGTGTCACCAGCAAAGCACCCCCACACCATCACAGCTCCTCCTCCATGCTTCACGGTGGGAACTAGGCATGTAGAGTCCATCCGTTCACCTTTTCTGCCTCGCACAAAGACATGGTGGTTGGAACCAAAGATCTCAAATTTGGACTCATCAGACCAAAGCGCAGATTTCCACTGGTCTAATAACCATTCCTTGTGTTCTTTAGCCCAAACAAGTCTCTTCTGCTTGTTGCCTGTCCTTAGCAGTGGTTTCCTAGCAGCTATTTTACCATGAAGGCCTGCTGCACAGTCTCCTCTTAACAGTTGTTGTAGAGATGTGTCTGCTGCTAGAACTCTGTGTTGCATTGACCTGATCTCTAATCTGAACTGCTGTTAACCTGCGATTTCTGAGGCTGGTGACTCGGATGAACTTATCCTCCGCAGCAGAGGTGACTCTTGGTCTTCCTTTCCTGGGGCGGTCCTCATGTGAGCCAGTTTCTTTGTAGCGCTTGATGGTTTTTGCGACTGCACTTGGGGACACTTTCAAAGTTTTCCCAATTTTTTCGGACTGACTGACCTTCATTTCTTAAAGTAATGATGGCCACTGGTTTTTCTTTACTTAGCTGTTTTTTTTCTTGCCATAATACAAATTCTAACAGTCTATTCAGTAGGACTATCAGCTGTGTATCCGCCTGACTTCTGCCCAACACAACTCATGGTCCCAACCCCATTTATAAGGCAAGAAATCCCACTTATTAAACCTGACAGGGCACATCTGTGAAGTGAAAACCATTTCAGGTGACTACCTCTTGAAGTTCATCAAGAGAATGCCAAGAGTGTGCAAAGCAGTAATCACAGCAAAAGGTGGCTACTTTGAAGAACCTAGAATATAAGACATATTTTCAGTTGTTTCACACTTTTTTGTTAAAGGGGTTGGCCACTTTGTTAGCACTTATTAAAACTCTAAAGAAAGCAGGGAGACAATAAACTTCCTCATATATCTTCTGCAGCAGATCTGCCTGGTTCCCTTGCTATTGGAAGCCACGCCCCCTCAGTCCTGCTCTCATAGCTGCCTGGCTCGTCCATACCTGCACGTGCACTAGTCCATGGAAGGAGTATGCTGCTCCTCGGTCCTAAAAGCACCCTGCTTGTGTCAGAGGTTCTTTCCTTCTGCTGTGACTGCAGTCCTGACTATACAGGGCTGAAGGGGCTTAGCAGAGAAACTTATTAGAAGCTGAAATAAAGAAACTTTGCAAGAGGAAGAGAGACTGAGGTGAAGCTGTGATGGACCTCACTGACTGCAGTGATGTAGCAGAGCCATGGAAGGTGCTGTGGACAACAAAGTGTGAGCAATCCTAGTGTCTGTCCTGTCTATGACCACTCTGCAATGTGATCTTATCACAGACATGTTTATTCCAGCCAGACCAACAGGTCAGGAGCTTTAACCCCTTCTGAGCTGTCAGTATGGCTGAGGTCAGTGATATCAGCAGCAGTCACTGATGTCATCTGTAAATATGTGCCCTCTCCTTCCTGCAAACTGTATATAGTGATATATGATGCCCCCAATACAGTGATATGTGATCACCACTTTATACTGTATATAGTGATGTGTGACCCCCTGTATACAGTAATAGTTGACCCCACCATCATACACTGTATATACTAATGTGTGACCCGCCACCACTGCATACAGAGATCTGTGAACCCCTGTACAGTGACTCCCTTTATACTGTATATACAGATGTGTGACCCCCCCTGTACATTATATATAGAGATGTGTGACCCCCCCTGTACATTATATATAGTGATGTGTGACCCCCCCTGTACATTATATATAGTGATGTGTGACCCCCCCTGTACATTATATATAGTGATGTGTGACCCCCCCTGTACATTATATATAGTGATGTGTGACCCCCCCTGTACATTATATATAGTGATGTGTGACCCCCCCCTGTACATTATATATAGTGATGTGTGACCCCCCTGTACATTATATATAGTGATGTGTGACCCCCCCTGTACATTATATATAGTGATGTGTGACCCCCTGTACATTATATATAGTGATGTGTGACCCCCTGTACATTATATATAGTGATGTGTGACCCCCTGTACATTATATATAGTGATGTGTGACCCCCCTGTACATTATATATAGTGATGTGTGACCCCCCTGTACATTATATATAGTGATGTGTGACCCCCCTTGTACATTATATATAGTGATGTGTGACCCCCCTGTACATTATATATAGTTGATGGTGACCCCCTGTACATATATATAGTGTGTGACCCCCCTGTACATTATATATAGTGATGTGTGACCCCCCTGTACATTATATATATAGTGTGTGTGACCCCCCTGTACATTATATTATAGTGATGTGTGACCCCCTGTACATATATATAGTGCATGTGTGACCCCCCTGTACATTATATATAGTGATGTGTGACCCCCCTGTACATTATATATAGTGATGTGTGACCCCCTGTACATTATATATAGTATGTGTGACCCCCCTGTAATTATATATGTGATGTGTGACCCCCCTGTACATTATATATAGTGATGTGTGACCCCCCCTGTACATTATATATAGTGATGTGTGACCCCCCTGTACCCCCATGTATTATATATAGTGATGTGTGATCCCCCCTGTACATTATATATAGTGATGTGTGACCCCCCCCTGTACATCATATATAGTGATGTGTGACCCCCCCTATACATTATATATAGTGATGTGTGACCCCCCTGTACATTATATATAGTTATATGACTACACTCATTTTCCCTTTTTCCCAAATGAAGGGTAGTCATATATTCATAGATGATTAATGGGCTGCCAGCTGGGAGCAGGTCGTATGATGATAGACAGGAGGCTCCTCTGTATGTCAGCAGACCGATTTGTGCAGTCCGTGCACATAAACAGAAATCTATGACAGCTCAGAGCTGCCATAGATTTCTGGCTTCATTTGAGTCAGAAAACTGGTGAAAATGAACATAAATTTGTTGGGGTGACTGGTCACGCCCTGTCTCTGCCATTGTCACGCCCTTTATTTAAAAAAAAAAAAAAAAGCGCAGTTAAAAATTTGCAAACACATAGAGGGAGATTTATTAAAACTGCTGTAAAGGAAAACTGGCTTAGTTGCCCATAGCAACCAATCAGATTCCACCTCTCATTTTCCAAAGGAGCTTTGAAAAATGAAAGGTGAAATCTGATTGGTTGCTATGGGCAACCAAGCCAGTTTTCCTTTACACCATTTTTAATAAATCTGTCCCATAGTTTGCAACTTTTTAACGCCACTTTTTAGGAACAAGGGAAATGATAACTCCCCCCTCATTCTGTTTTTGGCTTACATCCAGTGGCACAACTAGAAATGACTGGGCCCCACAGCAAATTTATGAAAAGGGTAACACCCCCCCTCCTTTACTGTTGGGAATGGGGCGTTCTTTCTATTGCTATGTCTGTACAACAGTTATTCACTGATAACTGAGTTATTGATATTATCTAAGGGACTCTTGTCTCTATGGGAACACAGGTGGGCGGGGAGGTCATGTGACTGCTCCTCCAGACATGCTTGCTGCAGTGCATGCTGGGATTGTTACTTTCACTTTGAAGCTGCCTGAGGGAGCTCCTCCAGGGAAGTGTGTCATGGTGAACAGGTTAGATAAATAACGTACAGCCAGTACATGTCACCTGAGAAATACTTCATAGTGTTGGCTATTGTCTGGGGGAACTTTGGATTTTTGATACTTAGGGTGGCCAACCCCTTTAAGTATATAATTCCACATGTGTTAATTCATAGTTTTGATGCCTTCAGTGTGAATCTACAATTTTCATAGTCATGAAAATACAGAAAACTCTTTGAATAAGAAGGGGTGTCCAAACTTTTGGTCTGTACTGTATATATCTATACAGTGAGAAAGAGGAGAAAAAAAACTCACCTGCTATTCCAATGAAGAGGGTTAATCCAAAGCACAGGAAAAATACAACAAAGACCAGTACAAAATAACGCTTTGAGAGCGTGTATAAGCGCATGGGGGCCAGCCTGCAATAAATAAATAACATTAACAGTTAGATTTCTCAAGAGAGTGATTTTTAAAAAAAACTTGGTAGACTTATACAAACAGCAAATTTTATATTTAGGGGTAAAGGGACTATAACATTGCATGTGTTTTTTCATAGAAATCAGTGGGTAGGTATATCAGAATCAGATTTATTTCTGCATTTCATAGATGTGGATGGAACAATATATTTTGATCAGGGTCTAACACAAAGAAGAGATACCTATTCTATAGCAACAGGTCAAAAATCATAAAATCTATTTTATAGTCTACAGGCCTATATAAACAATGTGGCTTCATAAATGTTCATAAATAGCAGTAGACAAATCTGAACATATTTAGTTATAGAAATGGATTTAACTGTGCATAGAAATTATATTGAGTAGTTGAACCCTTTCTACCCCGGAGGTTTTTTCGGTTTTGCGTTTTCGTTTTGCGCTCCCTGCCTTCAAACAGCCATAACTGTTTTATTTTTCTGTTCAAATAGCTGTATGAGGGCTTGTTTTTTGCGGGACAAGTTGTACTTTCCAACGCCACCATTTAATATTGTATATGGTGTAGTGGGAAGCGGGAAAAAAATTCCAAATCGGGTGAAATTGCAAAAAAAAACGCTATTCCGCTACAGTTCTATGGGTTTCTTATTTACAGCGTTCAATGTGCATTAAAACTGACCAGTTACTTTCATTCTACTGGTCAGTACGAATCCGGCGACACCTAATATGTATAGTTTTTCCTGCGTTTTCATAGTGATAAAATAATTAGAAAGTTGCCTTTTTTTTTTTTCTCCTTGTCATATCTTGACCCCTATAACTTTTTGGTATTTATGTGTACGGAGCTGTATGGGGGCTCATTTTTTGCGGGGCGATCTGAAGTTTTTATTGATACCATTCTGGGGTGTGTATGACATTTTGATCACTTTTTATTTAATTTTTTTTTAGAACAAAAAAAAGCGACAAAAAAACGGCGAATCGCCATTTGGACGCTTTTTTCCGCCACACAATTCGCCGTATTGGAATTTTTTTTTTTATATTTTAAAAGTACGGGCGTTTTCGGTCACGGTGATACCCATGATGTCTATATTTATTGTTATTTATGTATTGATTTTTTCATTATACGGAAAGGGGGGTGATTTGAACTTTTATATATTTTTTATTTTTTATATATTTTTTAACATTTTTTTACAAATTTTTTCTGACTATTTTTAAGCTCAAATATGAGCTGATATATTGTGTTTTTTTTTCTTTATGAGCAATCAGGGATTTACTAGACTGAGATAAATCCATGAATTGCTCATTTCTTATCCTGGCCTGCCATCTAGTGGCCAGAATAAGAATTGCACTTTGAAAACTGTAATCTTCACCAGCGAGGATTACAGTTTTCATATGGTGTACAGACACCCCGATTGGCCACTCGGGGCGTCTGTACGCTTCCGGGTTCAGAAGCATCCTGATGCCGTGATCACGGCATCAGAAGGGCCCAGAAGACGCTGCCGATGGCGGAAACAGCGAAACAGCAGAGACTTGCCGGCCATGACGCCCACCGCACCCGCGAGCGGGCGTCATGTCCCCGCACCGCACCAGCGCCGTACGTGTACGGCGCTGGTCGGGAAGGGGTTAAAGAATGTGTATGATAGTGTGTGTTTTCTATCTATACACACTGTATTTTTCAGACTATAAGACGCACCCAGGATTTAGAGGAAGAGAATAAGAAAAAAATAAATATTTCTCAGACCCCCATTCTTCATCAGACCTCAGATCAAAACCCCAAATCAGACATTTAAAAAAAAAATTAAAAAAAAATTATTTTTTTTTTTACTTTTCCTACTCTGGACAGTGCTGCCACTCCGCAGATCCACTCACCCTCTCTGGTCTTCTTCTGGCTTGTGCTGCACTGTGACCTGATGTTGCACAGTATCAGGTCATAGCGCGTGCCTGCGTGCTGATGCTGTACACCGTCAGGACAGGGTGCAGAGCGGGGCCCAGAAGAAGACAAGGGAGGGGGAGTAGCGCCAACGCAGTGCTTCTCGCACCGATGCCTGTGCCTCCTGCATGCTAATGACCACTTCCATTTGGACTATAAGACGCAAAGCCACTTTTCCTTTACTTTTGGGGGAAAAATGTGCGTTTTAAAATTCAAAAAACAAATTATCAATTTATCAAGAACACCTTTAAGGCCTCATGCATACAATTGATATATCGATCAATCAGTGCGCACATGCCATCTCCCTTCCTGCTCACCACTGCTGTCCAGGGCTGTGGAGTCGGAGTCGGAGTCGTGGAGTCGGAGTCGGTCACCATTTTGGTGGAGTCGGAGTCGGTATAAAATGGACCGACTCCGACTCCTAAAATATATAATGAATTTAGTTCAGTGCTGAATATATTTTTATAAGAATTTGTGAAATGATGAAATGTCCTATAAATGTCTGTTCTATTCCTGATCTAAGGATTTAGGCTTTTAGTTGAGATGACTGTGTACTGCCCTTTATGTCCAGTGCATGTTCTCTCTGCTTTATGTTTCCTCTGAGCTCATGTGTGGAGAGGTTAGCTGCTCTCATGGCTTCTATCTGCTGATGTAAAACACCTAGAGCCTTATGTATGAAAACTGTCTAGGTGTAGAAGTTTCTTTGTTGTCCATAGCAACCAATCAGAGCTCCCCTTTCATTTCATATAGTGCTCTGGAGAAATGAAAGGGGAGCTCTGATTGGTTGCTATGGGCAACAAAAAAGTTTTAGACCTAGACAGTTTTCATACATCAGGCCCAGAGGCATAGCTACTGGGGGGGGGGGGGGTCAGGGGAGGCGATGCTCCGGGGCCAATACTTCTGGGGGGCCCAGCAGGGATGGCCTTAGTACAATCAGGCGAATACAAGTGAGCGCTTCCATTATGGAGTCTGATGGGGGCACATTAAGCCGATCTGAGGTCTGATGGGGGCACATTCTGCTGATCTGAGGTCTGATGGGGGTACATTCTGCTGATCTGAGGTCTGATGGGGGTACATTCTGCTGATCTGAGGTCTGATGGGGTACATTCTGCTGATCTGAGGTCTGATGGGGGTACATTCTGCTGATCTGAGGTCTGATGGGGGCACATTACGCTGATCTGAGGTCTGATGGGGGCACATTCAGCTGATCTGAGGTCTGATGGGGGCACATTCTGCTGATCTGAGGTCTGATGGGGGCACAGTACGCTGATCTGAGGTCTGATGGGGGCACAATACACTAATCTGAGGTCTGATGGGCGCACATTCTGCTGATCTGAGGTCTGATGGGGCACAGTACGCTGATCTGAGGTCTGATGGGGCACATTAAGCCGATCTGAGGTCTGATGGGGGCTCATTAAGCCGATCTGTGGTCTGATGGGGGGCAAGGGACTGTTAGTTAGTGATGTAAAAGCTGGGGACAGATTTCCTTTAACATAGGAGTCCCCTTGTTTTTTACTCCTATATTTTACTGCATTATGTGGTAGAGTATTTAGAGTAGGGTATGTAGAAAGTCTATTGTACTGTACTTAACAGCATAGATGATCTAGCCAGGGGCGTAGCTAAAGGCTCATGGGCCCTGGTGCAAGAGTTCAGCTTGGGCCCCCTTTCCCTCAGTGCTCTGTGTGTCTTCTTATGTGGTCCAAGGGTCTTGGGCCCCCTCAGGCTCCTGGGCCCGGTAGCGACTGCTACATCTGCACCCCCTATAGCTACGCCCCTGGATCTAGCAGTTTATATAGTCATCTTGCTAATACAGTATTATAACCACAACTAGTAGTATGTGCCTGTGAAGTTGGAAACGTGCGTTTGGGAAGCCAATAAGTGGGGGCCCACTCAAATATGTTTCGCCCCCCCATGTGCTGAACCTCTAGCTACACCTCTGATCAGGCCCTTAGTGAGCTGTACCCAGAGAAGCCTGATAGATTACAAACTGTTTTTGTCATGACTTATCTGTACTATTGATTTTATGCAAATTTGTTTAACGTTATCACTTAAACATGCTCCATGTATGAGGGAGTAGGAGTCGGAGTCGGGAGTCGGAGTCGGAGTCGGGCTGAGGGGAAATTAAGGAGTCGGAGTCGGAGTTGGAGTCGGGGCTTTGGCTTACCGACTCCACAGCCCTGCTGCTGTCTATGGCAAAGCAGCATGAACATCAAGAGAGGCGGCACATGTGCACTGCGTGCATCATCTCTTCTAACAGCTGATCGGCGGGGGGGCAGGGTGTCAGACCCCGTCGATCTGATATTGATGACCTATCCTAAGGATAGACAATACCAGGCAAAGAAAGACGTCATCCATATGAGCAAACTGAGCCTCTGCAAAAGCAAACACAGCACAGAATCAGCTGCCTAAACATCTGCTCTTCTGTCATGGCAGCAAATTACTATTGTCGTCATATGAACAGGCGATGGCGCACAGGAGTCAAAACACTCCACAAATCAACTGTGGATACCTGGCTTATGGCATTTGTACATTCTTGGGGGCATTCACACGACCATAGTGTGTCTGCATCCGGTCAGCATTTTGGGCTGACGCAGACCTTTTCGTCCATCTTCCACAGCTCCGCAAAAAAATAGAAAATGTGCTATTCTTGTCCGTTTTGCTGGAAAAGAATAGGCATTTGTAAGAAAGGGCAGGACGTGCTTATCCACAAAATACAGACTGCACATGGCTAGTGTCCATGTGCATTCTGTGCATACAAAAAAAAAAAAAAAACTGTGGCAGCATTAAAATTTGGACATAGAGGTGCACGCCAAAGGTCCGACCAAGACCACTGTATAAAAAATAAAAAAGGCAGCACTCTCAATGGATAAAAATGAAAAAAGTTTATTTACCCATGTGGGACACGCGACGTTTCGGCTCACATCTAGAGCCTTTCTCAAGCAGTGGTGAATGGTAACAACAAGGTATAAATACATAAAGTGCAGGTGCAAGTGTGAATACTCTCAATCAAACATTAATTGTTAATCACATATCAATAAAGTGTACAAAAAACATGAACTCAAACTGATCAAAAGCAGTATAGGAGACCAGATATTCATAGTGATTTGATAACTCAACTTTCTAATACATAAAAGCGAATATTAAAACTCATATGACGTCATCAAAGTGAAAAAAAGTGATCCATGTGTAAAGCATATTCCAATTAATAATTAACTGGCCTGGGTCCATGCAACCGAACGGACCGATGTCGGCATTCCTGGAAGTCCATCGCGCATGTCAGAGGCGATACAGGCATAATCACAAAAGCACCCAATACACAGCGCATGTATGACTTGCGCAATGAAGCACAAACGAATCAAAGCGCCATGTAGTGAACTGGCATAATACCCGAACAGCTAGCGCATGTGCAAAGGGAAGTTGTATCAACAGCAGCCATCTTTAAAGAAGTCAAAAACTGCAGATTCTTGCTATACAAATGGCAGGGTTCTCCTGCATAGACTTAGCTGTAAGGACATAAGTAGACCTACAGGTGGGGGCTATAGGAAGTGCTCCTCTCCCGAGGTGCAACTATCCCAGCACCATACCATTATTGCTGCAAAATCGTCCCACTGAACAGCAGGGCAACTTTGTTCCAGTGGTTAATTCACCTGCCATTGAAACATTTATTTCAGCTGTAAAAAGGGATATCATGGTCTTGAATCAGAATACAGATATGTCGACTTTGAAATATCCGAATTTGACAAGTGTAGAAAGTGAGGCTCTGGCACAGCTACGTTGTGACCATAGCCTGACTATAAAGGCGGTGCCACGGTAGTGATGGACACAGCTAAATATCTGGCTGAAATTAACAGACAGTTGTCTGACACTGAAATATATACCCGTGTCCCAGGATCCAAAATTTGAAGTAGCACGTCTTATTAAATCACTTCTTACAGCTGCTGTTTCTGGAGGTATTATTGATAGTGATTTGGAGACGTTTTTGATGATTGCTTTTCCTATTACACCAGTGATATATATTTTGCCCAAAATTCATAAAACATTGATTGATCCACCTGGGCACCCGATTGTATCAGACACAGCGTCTATTTTCTCCAATATTGCTATTTTTCTTGACCGCATTTTACGCAAATATGCAATGGAAGCTAAATCCTATATACGAGACACCACAGATTTTTTACTTAAAGGGATTCTGTCACCACCATTTTACAAATTAAGTTATTTATACCATCGGATTCATCTAGTCATATGGAGTTCTAAATGGTAATTGTTATAGGGCATAGATGCAGTTTTGAGGTAAAAAAAACGATTTTTAGCAGCTGTCAGTCACTTACTATAAGGAGCCCAAGGGGAGTTGACAAGCGTTGCAGGAGCCCGGGCTCGGCGATTCTTTGGAGCCCAGGACCGCCCACCTATTTAATATTCACTTCACTGAGTGAGTCAGTGAAGCTCCGGCGCGGCTGAAATCCCGCGCAGGCGCAGTACATCAAGAGGCCTGCGCCCATGCGGTCTGCGGGCAGCGGCCTCACCTGATGTACTGCGCCTGCGCGGGATTTCAGCCGCGCCGGAGCTTCACTGACTCACTCAGTGAAGTGAATATTAAATAGGTGGGCGGTCCTGGGCTCCAAAGAATCGCCGAGCCCGGGCTCCTGCAACGCTTGTCAACTCCCCTTGGGCTCCTTATAGTAAGTGACTGACAGCTGCTAAAAATCGTTTTTTTTTACCTCAAAACTGCATCTATGCCCTATAACAATTACCATTTAGAACTCCATATGACTAGATGAATCCGATGGTATAAATAACTTAATTTGTAAAATGGTGGTGACAGAATCCCTTTAAGTTACAGCGAGTAGACTTATCTACATATCATAGTGTTATTCTTGTTTCTTTTGATGTTGTATCTTTATATACTTCTATTGACCATGATCTGGGTATTGCAGTAGTCTCTCGTTTTTTACGGGATTCTAAATTTACTGAGGAATGCCAATCGTTCATCATTGCCTTACTTGATATTATTCTCAGACAAAATTATTTTCTTTTTCAGGACTGTTTTTTTTTGCTCAGCGTAAAGGAGTGGCAATGGGGTCTCACGCAGCCCCCACCTAAGCTAATACGTATATGCGACATTTGGAGGAGGATGTTGTCTCTGTCTCCCACCACTTCACCCATGTGGTGGAGTGGTGGAGATACATTGATGACATCCTCCTGTGGCATGGTACGGTTGATGACTTGATGTGCTTTCATTCTTTCTTGAACCAGATTGACCCTGGTGTCAAATTCACTGTGGTACATTCCTATACCAATGTTCAGTTTCTTGACACAATGGTCTCCTTAGTGGACCATAAGCTGACAGACAGACCTATTTATTAAGCCAACTGATAGGAATTCACTTCTTCACTATAGCAGTAGACATCCACACAATATGGTTAAACATCTACCCTATAGTCAAATGTTACGTGTGAAACGAATAGTGTCTGATAACACTGTCCTACCACAAATGTTAAAAACTGTTTCGAATAAATTTTTACAAAGGGGGTATCTTCCGTCATTAGTCCATTCACAGCAGGAACAAATTCTGCATTTGGAGAGAGAGAAGGCTCTACAGCCTTTTATAAGAACCTCTACACAAAAACGGATGTTCTTTGTTTCCACTTATACGGAACAGTCTAAAGGGTTAAATGATGCCATACTGGTCGGTGCTACGTAGGGGTCACGATGACGTTATTGAATTTAAATCCCCTCCTGTTTTTTCTTACCGGCTCGCGAGAAATATAGGAGACCAGTTGGTTCACTCTGATGTGATGCCCTTTAAAAGGCCTAGACAAATGGTTTTGCATCCTTGTAGGATGGGTTGCTACCCTTGTTTGTCGTGCGTCAACTGTCGCCTTATGTTGAAGGTTGGACAGTTCACGCACCCGAACACTGGTAAGAACTATACTATCCGACATTTTTTGACATGCATTTCTGAGTTTTTTGTATACTTATTAATTTGCCCATGCAATTTATGGTATGTGGGTGAAACCACATTGGATTTAAAGATGAGATTAAATTACCATCGATATACTATTCGTAAAAAAAAGGCTTGACTTGCCAGTTTCTAGACATTTTACTGAATATAAGCATTCTGAACATCAATTACGATTCATGATCATTGACCAGGTCCCTCCACTGCGGCCGGGGTGGAGATCGGACTAAGATGTTATTGTGCAAAGAGTTACAGTGGATACATAGATTGTCCACTCTTTCTCCTGCTGGTCTTAATGTTGACTATAAATTGGGTGTGTTGTAGAGCTGGGCGATATGGCAAAAAAAAAAAAAAAAAATCTCGATTTTCAAAAAATTTTGAACGATTCACGATTTAAATCTCGATTTTCTTATGTTACTAAAAATATAAAAAAAAAATTAAAAAAGCCTACTGTGCCCCCTTCAGTCCTCAGATCAGCCCACAGTAGTGCCCCCTTCAGTCCTCAGATCAGCCCACAGTAGTGCCCCCTTGAGACCTCATATTAGCCCACAGTAGTGCCCCCTTCAGACCTCAGATCAGCCCACAGTAGTGCCCCCTTCAGTCCTCAGATCAGCCCACAGTAGTGACCCCTTCAGTCCTCAGATCAGCCCACAGTAGTGCCCCCTTCAGTCCTCAGATCAGCCCACAGTAGTGCCCCCTTCAGTCCTCAGATCAGCCCACAGTAGTGCCCCCTTCAGTCCTCAGATCAGCCCACAGTAGTGACCCCTTCAGACCTCAGATCAGCCCACAGTAGTGCCCCCTTCAGTCCTCAGATCAGCCCACAGTAGTGCCCCCTTGAGACCTCATATTAGCCCACAGTAGTGCCCCCTTCAGACCTCAGATTAGCCAACAGTAGTGCCCCCTTCAGACCTCAGAACAGCCCACTAGACCACCATAAAAATAAAATTAAAAAATCCCTTACCTGTCCTGCGCCGCGGCTCCGCTCCAGCACTCATCAGTCTTTTTCTCCCGGCGTGCAGCGTCAGGTCAGAGTGCGCGCACTACGTCCTGACGCTGTACGCGGTCAGGATAGTGCAGCGTGGCCCTGGAGAAGAAGAGGAGCGCCGGACACCGGAGCGGAGCCACGGCGCAGGACAGGTGAGAGATTTTTTTTATTTTATCTGGCGGGCACCATTTTAGGAAAATCGAGTTCACGATTTTCCTAAAAAATAAAATCGTAAGGCTTTCAATTGGCGAATTAATCAAATTAATTTGATTAATCGCCCAGCCCTAGTGTGTTGCTATGAGACGCTTGCCCGCTATCCCTTGTTTGTTGCCCGCTATCCCTTGTTTGTTGCCCGCTATCCCTTGTTTGTTGCCCGCTATCCCTTGTTTGTGTCCCCTGATGCATCATTTTTCGTATAAGTGAATTTTATATGGAATATCTCATTGTGAGATCTGTTAGATTATATTTACTTTTGACACTTTTTTCTGGGAGTGTCCGTGTGGCTGAGGGAGGTGCTTGGCGAAGTGACATATGGATGGAAAATCCTGTGGAGCAGTATCCGATACGGGTGTTACCTTGTTTATTTGTTTTTACATATTTCTTATTTCTGGCGACATTTGTCATGTGCTTAAAGTAAAATCATATGATCTTATAGGGATGATGGGATTATTTGTATGACATTGGTGGTTATTACCTACTGCTGGCATATGCCCTGCTGTTCAGTGGGACGATTTTGCAGCAATAATGGTATGGTGCTGGGATAGTTGCACCTCGGGAGAGGAGCACTTCCTATAGCCCCCACCTTTAGGTCTACTTATGTCCTTACAGCTAAGTCTATGCAGGAGAACCCTGCCATTTGTATAGCAAGAATCTGCAGTTTTTGACCTCTTTAAAGATGGCTGCTGTTGATACAACTTCCCTTTGCACATGCGCTAGCTGTTCGGGTATTATGCCAGTTCACTACATGGCGCTTTGATTCGTTTGTGCTTCATTGCGCAAGTCATACATGCGCTGTGTATTGGGTGCTTTTGTGATTATGCCTGTATCGCCTCTGACATGCGCGATGGACTTCCAGGAATGCCGACATCGGTCCGCACGGTTGCATGGTCGCCATAGCGTCTCCACCAGCCTCATGGACCCAGGCCAGTTAATTATTAATTGGAATATGCTTTACACATGGATCACTTTTTTCACTTTGATGACGTCATATGAGTTTTAATATTCGCTTTTATGTATTAGAAAATTGAGTTATCAAATCACTATGAATATCTGGTCTCCTATACTGCTTTTGATCAGATTGCACATTGTTTTTATTATGAGTTCATGTTTTTTGTACACTTTATTGATATGTGATTAACAATCAATGTTTGATTGAGAGTATTCACACTTGCACCTGCACTTTATGTATTTATACCTTGTTGTTACCATTCACCACTGCTTGAGAAAGGCTCTAGATGTGAGCCGAAACGTCGCGTGTCCCACATGGGTAAATAAACTTTTTTCATTTTTATCCATTGAGAGTGCTGCCTTTTTTTTATTATGTATATATATATATTTTTTTTTTTATATATATATATGCAACCCTATGGGTACATCCACACTGTGCCAAGTTTTGCTAAGAATATTATGCTTTTTTTTGCAAAAACGTTATTTTACTTTACCATGGGAATGAGCCCTAAGGGTACCCTGAACAATTGATTGTAAACAGGTGTTCCGCAGGTACAATAGCACACGACTTCTTTCCATTAGATGCACTTACGTCTACAGTATTTGTTAAAGAGTTTTTAAAAATTGTCAAACAGCAGGAAACTGCATCCAAACACCATCCTCAGCACTCATGTGTATAAATGCCACAAGGCTGCTGAGGTCATATGAATGAGCGCGACATCCTCACTATAGGACATTTGAAGGGTGATAAATTATCTATTTTATTCTACAGTTTCCTCTTTGACAGTTTTTTTTAAATCTCAGAAACCCCTTAATGATCTTTGTGCCCCTGACTACCACTGTCAGCTGTTCATCATTGCACAGGGACATGGTGGCATTAGTAATCGCTGCTGGAGCAAAATCTCCTAAAATGCTGAAGCTAAATGCTCCCTTTATAAATCAATCAGAGCCAATACAACGTCTACTAAAAGTTACAAAAAACTTCATTCGGCAGCTATTCACATCCAGTCAAACCTACTATTTGTAACAAGGAATCTTACTTTCAAACATAAAAGAATATAAAATATTACAAACTATTACGGCTAGTACGGACACAATGTGCAAATATGGATACCTGGGTCTTTCTTTCGGTGCAAACCTACAAGACTAATATTTATTTAGGCCGATGAGGCAATAAGAAAGGCACTTGGTGCACAGGGTTAGTGGATACTGCTCCGCGGTGCAGCATGTGGAGGAGAAAGAACACATCACAAAGTTCAGCCACTCATGACGTCACCAATCTCTGAGAAACCCGTCCGTGCACTTTCACCGGTCATACAATGGTAGCTGCACACGTGCCAGCAATGCCAAGCACAGAAGAAGATGGGTGCCCAGATAACACCACTGCAGAATCAGGGCGGCACATATCAGTCCAGTCTATCTGAAGACTTTTATACCGTACAGTAACTATTAAAGGGTTATTCTCAACTTCGCCAATAGGGGCAAATCGCTTTGATATGCCCCCATTGTCTTATAGGTGCGGGTCCCACTGCTGGGACCCAGGTTTCCCGGGGTCTGGCCACCACCAGGCACAGCTCCCCCGCTGCTCCCATAGAAATGAATGGGAGCGCACTGCGCATGCGCAGCCACCGCTCTCATTCATTTCTATGTAGCCGACGGAAATAACCGAGCCAGTGCTCGGTTATTTTCGCCGGCCCCATAGAAACGAATGGAGGGCGGCTGTGCATGCGCAGTGCACCCTCCTTTACATTGGGGGCTCCGTTCTCGATATATATCCTAGCAATATGCCCCCATTGTATCAGATGAGAATACCCCTTTAATCTAAAGCGTTAAAGAGCACTTGTCACCGCTCCTGACATGCCTGTTTTAATAGCTTTCTGCATTCCCATGTAATAACAATTCTGGAGCATCTATTCTTATGTTTCTATGTTGTGCCATTCCTTTATTATTCCTTCTAGAAGTTATGAATGAATTACTAGCAGTCTGCAGTAAGGGTGCAGAGGGATGGTAACAAGTTGGGGGTGTGTCCCTGCAGAGTCTGAAAATGGCAGCACTGATTGGCAGGATTGGTGAAAGGTCCTCTTTAAGAAAAGAAACTCCCATCATTTTTATTTTACTTTACATGAATAATTTTATGTTATATCCTACAGAGAGCAGATCTGAAAAGGGCGTGCTAACAGTTCTGTCGGTGACATTCTTGACATGCACTTCCTGAAGGGTTAGTAGATGTCAGCTAACTAGCACAGCCCTTCCTTCTGCTAGAGCAGGAATGCTCAACTTGCGGCCCTCCAGCTGTTGCAAAACTACAACTCCCAGCATGCCTGGACAGCCTACAGCTATTGGGGCATGCTGGGACTTGTAGTTCTGCAACAGTTGGAGGTTGAGCATCCCTGTCCTAGAGCTACAGTTTTGAACAGACCAGCAGGTTTAGCAGATGGCTGGTGTTTCGAGTGTGGACAAGTGGAAATTCTAGTTTTGCGCAGGCTGCGAATACCCCGTAACTGACTATTTATAGCTAAACAGATACAGTGCCCTTCCTATATAAAAGGGGGTAGTGCACATTCAATCTCAGCAAATAGACACATATGGAACACCCTTTTCTGGGGTCCTCCGCCACCCTTTATAGAATGAACCACATGAACAGTAGAGCTCGGCAGTGTGAAATAAGAACCCGTTCACCAGCAATTCATCACAAAAGACCTGCACATTACCACAATAATCCGGCCACAGATTGAGAGAAGTGTACGGTGGGTGCCACCTTTGTGAACCTGCCTAACTTCCACATGTACAATACACGTTCATAGGAGTTCATATGGTGAGGAAATGGGGCTTAGATTGAGGAAATTCATGCCCTGTTGTAGGGGTCACCCACTGAAACGCAAAGGGTAAAATCCGCACAGAGGTCCTTGTGATCACCAAAGTTAAAACTCTCTCTAGACAGTGGAGAAGACCGTGGAGCATTACATAGCATAGTGATTTATAAGTGGTGTCACAGGGGCTTAGGAACTGCGTACTTTCTATGCAAGGGAGGAAGGGATTGAAGGGGTTTTCCACTCTCTATCATCACCCCCAACAATCTAACGTAAATGGGGCTGAGCTGCCATAGGCCGGCACAGCCACCACACGCAAAAAGAGTTTTTTTTGCTTCCGATTCTGTCCACTGCCTGCTTCCAGCGCTGGCCGAAAAAAGGTGATCAGTGGGGGTGCCATATGTCAGACTCCCATCAATCTGATATTGATGACTTATCCTGAGGACTGTAATGGATTCCAAGTGCAGCACACCATGCACAATGAACTTCTCATCTCCCATGAAGATAGGAGATCAGCTTCACCTAATCAGCTGACAGCGTCCCCTGCCATAGAGAGAAACTAGAGTAACCAGAAGCTTGTCTGTGACTTGTCAAAATCAGTTGTCGTTCTTCCATCACAGGATAAGAGTTCAGTCTATGATTAGTGGGACCCCCAGCAATCACAAAGATGGAGGGCCTGGATTGCCTATTGAGAATGGAGCAGAGGAACATATCCGAGACGCCTCTCCGTTCACTTCTATAGGACTGAGAGGGCACCAAGCCCTGTACTAGGCAGTGCTATAGAAATGAATGGAGTGGTGGTCACTCGTGGACCTCTGCTCCATTCACCAGGGAGACTCCAAACTCTGCGTTTTTGTTGTTAAGGTTTGTTACATCCACATGCTGCGTTTTAGGGCCCAGAGATCCACATCTATGTCTCACTGTTCCTCAATGGGAATCTGCACTGCCATTCATAAAGCCGCACTGGGGTATGAGAACCTCACAGAAAGATGCCACTGTTGGCCCAGATGCGTGGCTCTATTTCCCTGTTGGCCACAGAAAACCATTAACTCATCACTGCCAGGTACTTGATTTACTCTTAGGCTACACTTTCTGTAGCGCGACTGATGGACTTTACCTACTGAATGGCTGCAGTCCACATTATCGCACTCATTTGGACTGCAACTGTAGGTCAATAGTTAAAGAGGCTCTGTCACTAGGTTTTAACCTATGTATTTAAATACATAGGTTAAAACCCCTTAACTTGTACATTTATAACATACCTTTATTGCAGAGTACAGCGCAGCGGTTGTGCTGGAAAACGAACTTAAAACTGTATGTTAATGAGCCTTCGGAGCACCGGGGGGGCGGGCTCTTTCTTCCTGAGCACCGCTTCTTCACCGCCCCCCGAGGCTCACGCCCCTCTGGAAATAGATTGACAGCGCTAGACCGTTCGGCCTAGCGCTGAAATCCCGCGCCTGCGCAGTTCGATCGCGCCGGCGCGTGCGCACAAGGATAGAAGCGCTTGCAGTGTTCGGCACTGCAAGCGCTTCTGCGCATGCACGATCAAACTGCGCAGGCGCGGGATTTCAGCGCTAGGCCGAACGGTCTAGTGCTGTCAATCTATTTCCAGAGGGTCGTGGACTTCGGCATGGGGGAGAGCCTCGGGCCCCGGGGGGCGGTGAAGAAGCGGTGCTCAGGAAGAAAGAGCCCGCCCCCCCCGGTGCTCCGAAGGCTCATTAACATACAGTTTTAAGTTCGTTTTCCAGCACAACCGCTGCGCTGTACTCTGCAATAAAGGTATGTTATAAATGTACAAGTTAAGGGGTTTTAACCTATGTATTTAAATACATAGGTTAAAACCTAGTGACAGAGCCTCTTTAAAATCAGCCGCTCTACAAAAAGTCCCAGTGTATCCAGTGTAGAGACAGAAGGGTCACTCTCTGCGCCATCTACATTCCCTAATTGGAGGATGCAAATCTCATTACTCCTGCCCGCGGTCTATTTTCACGCTTTGCCTTTCTTTTTTTCTATTTTGCCCTTTTTGATATTTTGGCCCAGCTCCCAGCATGCGTGTCACCAGACTCACACACCTGACCCGCCACACACTACTAGGGTGCCACAATTATAAAACATATGCAACACATTTCTCCTTGTTCTATCACCCACAGAAGGATAGTCTGGCAGTATGAGGGCTCATTACAGGACAGCTAGATGCAGGGCACTGTCCTGTTATATACAAGCTGGGTGCCAGGTGAGGGGTACTCCTGGCTCATACCAATGATCAGTGCGTCAGTAGCCAGCGCGGAAAGGGTCAACCCTGTAATCATTCCTCCTGCCCCCTCACAAGCCCGGGGCTCCCCCATCGTTCCCTCTACTCACGGCTCCATGACGCCCCTACAACGTCCTACTCCAAGCCGCTGCCAACTCACTGCTCCGCACAGCCTCAGCCACGATTGTTTAGGGAACGCCCTGTTCCGGGTACGTCACCCGCCCCGGGCTCACTCCCCGAGGACGGAGTACTGCGCAGGTTCCGGAGCAATGCCCGCTCTTCTGTCACCACGGCCGGCTTGCAGGCATTTAGTAGTATAACATGGAAGGTCTGGGTGTGCTGCATGTTCACTACAGGAAGAGCCTCACAGTGCTGAGACCTAGCTCCAGTCTCACTGGTGAGGTGATCCACAGCGCCACCACTCACAGCCAGGAGATGAGTATGTGTACAGTGAAATATTACCTAATAGCACACAATAATCCACAAGAAAATAAAAAGTTAGCAAAGCCAAGGGTGCTACCATAGTTTTTTGGTGGGCGCTTACTTTTTTGTTGTTTTTTGTTATATATATATATATATATATATATATATATATATATATATATATATTTTTTTTTTTTTTAGGGTAAGTTCACACTGGATTTTGCAATGGCAAAATATGAAGATAAACTGCGAGTGTGCTCCAGCAGCATCCCTCAGTCACAGCTATAAACTGCGACCTCATTAAAGGGGTTCTCCGGGAATTAAGAAAATTAAAATACCTAAATATTACTTTATTATAAATATATTCCCAAATACCTTTCATTAGTTATAATGGCTCATTTTGTCTGGGGAGCAATCATTAGGAGAAACAAAATGGCCACTGTCCTATTAGTACACACAAAACCTGTCCTAATCACACAGCAGGACACAGCCAGATCCCCACCTCCTCTCTGTACTTCATATCTCCACATGAACTCTGTTCCTTCAGAGATTCAGCAGATCTTATTAGCTGTATTCTGGATCATAATACCTGACAAGTAGAGCAGAGAGGAGAATGAGGCAGCTCTTTACCTCAGTGTTCTGAGGACATGCGGACATTTTATTTCTCCTAATTATTGCTCCCCAGAGAAAATCAGCCATTATAACTAAGTTATTTGGGAATATATTCATAATAAAGTAATATTTACGTATTTTCATTTTCTTAATTCACGGAGAACCCCTTTAAGGGTACTGCTACAGGATGACAATAAGTGGCACAGCAAAAAGGGTACAACTACACTGCAACATTTTTTGTAATGATAGTCAATGGTGTCGCACCGTGACGCGACAGTTTAATAAAAATCCAACTGGTCATGTTGCATGTGCAGTGCGCCACCATTGACTATTATTACAAAAAGTGTTGTGCGACAAACGTCTATGGGGGGGGGGTTGGGGGTTGGGCAAAGCTTGTTTAAAACGGCAAGGGCACATCCTTATTTTCATTGAGTCCTGCTCTACCTCCACCGCAGCTGCTAGCGAGACAGAGGATGCAGGAAAGCAACACAGGCAAGGGCGTTGCCAAATTCTCAATCCAACCCCCCCTTCCCCCCAAAAAAACCAACCATAGCACTAAAGACATATTTGCATGGACAGTCAGTGCTACCAAGCACACTGTACAGGAGAATACATCACCACATACCTCAGTGCTCCAGATGGCAACCAAAATGGTCGCCAATGCGACTAAGAATTTACAAATGGCGACAAGGCTTTTTAGTCTTGTCGCCATTTGCGTCTAGACCCAGCATTTACCGATACTGGGCTCCGCTACTGCACAGCCTAGTATCAGAGAACATGGAGCGTGCTGCTCTCAGCGCACTCCATGTTCCCTCAGCAGCACAGGGGAGAAGGAAGCTCTCCCTCCCCCCTGTGCTGCTGCCGCTGCCACCAGTGAGCGCTCGGTAATACGTGACACATTCGTCACACACAGGGAGGTAAACCACGGGTCACTCAGGACGGAGGCTGCCATTCCAGTCACCTCCTGGACGAACCTAAGGAGAAGCAGCAGGCGCTGTCTTTTCTAAGCCTTCGATTCGCTGCTTGCACTTGAAGCACCGCCCACATCGCTGAGGGGAAAGGGCAAGCGTGCATTTCACTGACAAGGATGGAGGCGCTCAGGGTCCTTATAGGCGTGCAAAAACTGCTGGTAAAGGGGCAGGTGAAGTTTTCTCTTGTAGTAGTCGTGTCCTGGGCTCAGGGCTTAGCGTGCGCTCTGAGGTGAGGAGACTCCGTTGACTGTCCCTGGGACCTGGCTCCTGTGTCAGTGTGTTACCTGCTGTCAGAGGGAGCTTCACCCTGGAGTCAGTTTTAACAAAGCACCTTTATATGTCTTCCATTCTTAATCAGAGTTGGGTCATAGGACCCCCCTCTCTCCCCACCCATCTCCACAGATGAGAGGTCCTCCTACCTGTGCAGAGCAGTTACCCCATGCAGAGTTCACTGCCTCTTAGGGCTCAAGCACACAGTTATGGCGAGCCTGACTGGTCTGACCTGAACTCATAGTGACCGCTGGTGTACTGTACGCACAGCATGGTATGAGTTGTCTCCCAGTCAGGCTGAATATCACTCTGGTGCAGGTAGTCTGGGCAAGGTGAGCGTTGTGGGTCTGTGAGATGCGGCTGTTACATGGACCATTTTTCCAGACTCTTCCCTATGCCTAATTAGCCTATCCAGGTGACCGTATATTTGTGTACGCAATTTTGCAGTACGGATGCAGACCCGTTCATTTCAATGGGGTAGAAAAAGATGTGGACAGCACACCGTGTGCTGTTCACATCCGTATGTCCGTTCCGTGGCCCCATGAGAAAGACAGAACATGTCCTATTGTTGTCCACAATTGCGGACAAGAATAGGCATCTCTAACATAGGGCTGGCAGTTCCGTTCTGCAAAATGAGTAATGCTCCTATATAAGTGTATACTACAGAGCCGTTCCATTGAAATGAATGAGGCGGTGAGGTGTAATTACACTGATCACCGCTACACGTGTTACGGCTAGGATGTAAACAGTGAAGAGGAGGCAGCGCTGGTACGGCGCGCGCCTCCTCTTCAAACAGCTGATCGGCGGGGGTGCCAGGTGTCGGACCCCCGCCAATTTGATATTGATGACCTATCCTGAGGATAGGTCATCAATATATATAACTTAGAGAACACCTTTAAGTTTAAATCACCCCCTTTCCCAATTTTACATATAAAATATATTAACAATAAATAAACATTTTACATATCGCCACGTCCGAAAAGTCCAAACTATTAAAATATAAAAAAAAATATCTCCTATACGGTGAACACGTAACAGAAAAAAAATAATAATAAAAACCGCACAATTCGCCATTTTTTAGTCACCTTTTCCACCAAAAAAATAGGATAGGAAAGTCTTTTTTTAATTATAATTATATGTATTTAAATTTGGCGACTAAAAATTTAATTTGGCGACTAAATTTTTCAGTTTAGGAGCCAATGGCTCCTAGGTATTTTTTTTAGCCTGGAGCACTGTAACTCGTACATTCAGAGATGTCTCCTCTAAAGTAGATATTCTCTTTCTTCATCTTCTCTATTCAGACCAGCCCGCCATGATGATTTCTCTCAGCCACATCATGTCTCTGCACAGTTTACCACACAGACATCTTAGGTTCTTCACTTTTCTCCTCCTTCTGGTGCCCCTATCCTACCGTTACCTCCAATATTCTGTTCACTGTGGTTCCCCAATGCCCCCAAATACTATACTTTAGAAATAATAGTGCCAGCTTGTCCCCCCCTCCATAGCAACCACACTCCCAAAAGTGCAAGCAATAGTAATAATTCTCTCCCATAGTGCCCCCAATAGTTTACTGATAATGATCCCCTAGAGTGCCTCCACCAGTAGTAGTGCCCACCATACTGTGCCCAGTAATACCCCCAGTGGTTACAGTATCATGTTCTTCTACAATGCCCTCAGTATTTATAATGCCCCCTATAGTGCCACCATTAGTTATCATGTCCCGTATAGTGCCCCCAGTACTTATAATGTTCCCTATGGTGGCCCCAGTACTTATAATCACCCCATAATGCTCCTAACAATTATATTCCACCCATAGTGTCCCCAGTACTTATAGTGTCCCCTATAGTGGCCCAGTACTTATATTTCCCCATAGTGCTCCTAATAGTTATAATGCCCCTATGGTGGCCCAGTACATATAACCCCCCCCCCATAGTGCTCCTTACATTTATAATGCCCCCATAGTGATAAATAAAAAGAAAAATACTTACCTGACTTTCTCTCCATACAGCCATACCATAGGCCTCTTCTGGCCTCCATCTTTGCAGTCGTGAAGCCTGGTGTAGGAGATCCTGAGTATACGTCATCAATATAAAACAAGCAGACAGCCCTAATTTATAGAAATACGATACCTAATATAAAAATCTGTCCTCATCCAGCACCTACAGCAATGATTCCAAAATCTTAAAGGGGTTTTCCAGGATGTTACTACTGATGATTGGTGGGGGTCTGACACCCGGGACCCCCGCCGATCAGCTGTTTGAGAAGGTACCGGCGCTCCTGTGAGCAAGGCTACCTTCTCACAGCTTACCAAGCACAGCTCCATACATTGTATAGCGGCTGTGCTTGGTATCGTGCTCAGCCCCATTCACTTGAATAGGGCTAAGCTGCTCCTAGGCCACGTGACCGATGAACGTGATGTCACTGGCCTAGAAAAAGCTAAGAGAAAGCTGCGGCACTCATGGGAGCGCCGGTGCCTTCTCGAACAGCTGATCGGTAGGGGTCCCGGGTGTCGGACCTCCACAGATCAGATACTGATGACCTATCCTAAGGTCCCGGAAAACCCCTTTAATTCTCCTGGAACCCTTGGACAATATTTCCATTCCTGGGGAAACCCAAATACCTTTCCTACCTAGAAGAAGCTAGGTATGGGGCAGGTAAGCCATTCCATAACTTTTGTCCAGTGCTATAATTTGGCTCAGATATATACCATAACTGCTTTACCTTTCCTATTGTAAAAGGGATAGGTCTTGTTGCTGTGTTTTCCAGAACCCCAAGATATCCTGTTTGGGAAATCAGTGCTCCAAATGGCGATCAAAATGGTCGCCAATGCGACTTAGAATTTACAAATGGCGACAAGACTTTTTAGTCTCGTCGCCATTTGCGCCTAGACCTGCCAAGGGTTCCACGGCATTTACTGATACTAGGCTGCGCTACTGTACATTTGCACCGATACTAAGCTGCGCTGCTGTGCAGCCTAGTATCAGTTGGAGAACATGGCAGGAGCTGCTCTCAGCGCTGCCATGTTCTTTTCACTAGCACTATGGAGGAGGAGGAGTCCCTCCCTCCCTCTCTCTCCGCTGTGCCGCTGCCACCAATGGGGAGTTAACAGGGAGGAGAAGGGGAAGGGCTGTGGGCACTGCGCCACCAATGAATGTAAAGCACATTAGTTCAAGTATAGGAGGCAGCCGGTGCTGGCAGCAGTATAACATAACCGGCCTCAATAACAGGGCAACGCGGCAATTAAACCCTCAGGTGCGGCACCTGAGGGGTTAATTGCCGCGGATCGCACGCCCTGCTATTGAGGCCGCGTATGTTATACCGCTGCTGGCACCCGCTGCCTAATATACTTGATTTAATGTGCTTTATATTCATTGGTGGTGCAGTGCGCCCTTTCCCACAGCCCCCCTTCCCAGTTATTAGTCTCATTGGTCCCCCCCAGTTATTAGTCTCATTGGCCACAGGCAACCCCCCCCTTCATTGGTGGCAGTGGTAGATTCCGATCGGAGCCCCAGCAATGTAATCATCGGTTACCATGGCAGCCAGAACGCTACTGAAGCCATGGCTGCCATGGTAAGCTCCCTGCTGCACAGTGCAGCAGGGAGAGAGTGAAGTCCTATTCACCCTAATAGATCTCTATTAGGGTGAATAGGACAAGGGATTAAAAGATCCCTGGTTCTAGCTCATAAGGGGGCTAATAGTTATTAAATAAAAAGTAAAAAAAAAACAAAAAAAAAAAAAAAACACCAAAATATTAAGTCTAATTCCCCCTTTTCCAATTTTACATATAAAATTTACAAACAATAAAAAATAAACATATTACATATCGCCACGCCCAAAAAAGTGCAAACTATTAAAAGAAAAACACCTATGCGGTAAACGCCATAATAGAAAAAAAATCAAAACCGCGCGATTTAACATTTTTAGTCACCTTGTCCCCCCAAAAAATAGGATAGGACTGTTCTATTATAGGCTAGACTTTCCATCATCTCCTCCAAGTCTTTTTTTTAATTATAATTATATGTATTTAAATTTTTTTAATTTTTCAGTTCAGGAGCCAATGGCTCCTAGGTATTTTTTTAGTCTGGAGCACTGGAAATACTGGCCTAAAGTTCTAATCAATAGCCTGTGGTCCTGAAAAAATTTAACAGAAATACAGAGACTATGAACTCCAATGGGCACAGCAAGTGATGATAATGTCTGTAAAGCGCTGTGGAATATGTGAGTAAAATAAAATAAATCATACTAATATATAAAAGACAAGCTGTGTTGCCAAAGACTCACTTCTTTTCTGATTGGCTGCAGTGGTCACATGGTGTAACTAACCGCTTCAGCTAGTTTGGGGCTGGTTAAAGCAGACATACAACACAGTGCTAACTGTAACTGCTGAGGCACATCTTCTCAGCCTGCCTCTCATCTCCCTCCATGGACTATTGTGATAAATTTGTTGTCTTATATGAAAACAGTATTTAGTGCAGCAGATTTATCAAAGCTGTCTAAAAGAAAAAACAGTTTTTCTATACTGCAGAAACAGTTAATTATGTGGACATAACTACTGTGAAAGGGGCACAATGTGGGCATAACTACTGTGAGGGGACACAATGTGGGCATAACTACTGTGAAAGGGGCACAATGTGGGCATAACTACTGTGAAAGGGGCACAGTGTGGGCTTAAAGAGGACCTTTCATGACTTTAAAAAAATGAATCTGCACTATCTACCTGATAGTGCAGGAAGGAGTTCAACCCTGCTGTGAGCGGTCCGCTCTGATTGGACAGCGCTCACAGCAGGGCAGAAGCAACGCCCATTGAGGAACAGGGAGTCTCCTCCTCCCTGTTCCGATGCCTTCTAATTAGCATAAAGCCGGACCGAAGAACGGGGGGCCCGTGTGAAGCCACCGGGGGACAATTTGCTAAGAAAACAACGCTGCTGGCATCAGTGGGGGACGCACGATCAGGTAGATAGTGCAGATTCATTTTTTTAAAGTCGTGAAAGGTCCTCTTTAACTACTGTGAGGGGACACAATGTGGGCATAACTACTGTGAGGGGACACAATGTGAGCATAACTACTGTGAGGGGACACAATGTGAGCATAACTACTGTGAGGGGACACAATGTGAGTATAACTACTGTGAAAGGGGCACAATGTGGGCATAACTACTGCATGGGAGCACTGGGCAGGATTGGGCATGTCTAGTTATGGATTGGGCAGATTTAGAGGCATGGCTTCTGCTGCTACTGTCCCTCTTTCTGATTTTCAAAAGTTGGGAAGTATGTTATAGGAGCAGATTTATCAAAACTATGTAAAAGGAAAACTGTCTTTGGTGCTCCTAAAGACCAACCACAGCACAGCTTTTATTTTAGCACAGCAGTTTAACAAAATGATAGCTGAGCGTAGATTGGGTGCCATGGGCATGACATCACCTAGAAACAGCGCGGTAATACAAGTACATACACACAGTGACTGAGCTGTTGCAATAACTGATGCCACCAATTATTCCTATTCATTTAGCCCATGGATGTCATGTAATCCTGTTAAACTGAATGCCGAAGGTCACATGGTTTAAGGGGGGGGAGGGTACTTCTGTAAACAATGCCATGTCCATGTCTGTGGATACAGTCAGAATAAGTCCTCACCAAACAGCGGATCCGCAAAATACGGATATCGCCCATGTGCATCCCAAATTATCCGCGGGGCCTTTTGTAGAAATTTGAATAAAAAATATACTTCCCAAGCTTCTGTTCCCACTTTCTGCGTCGCAGGTCTACCGGTAAGGTGGGTCAGACTCACACCACAATTAAACAGTCATTAAAATACGAAGACCGCGCTGCTCCTGTATAAACACCTCTACCAGATTCAGGATCCAACCAAAATCCTCAACAACGCCAATACATCTTCATAGGTACAATAAAAGCCTTTTCGAGACACCCCTATTGGGATCCAAAAGAAAACACAAATGGTGACGGACCCTTGGGGTTACTTTTCAATCAGCTTTTTATTATACTCACAAGCATATGTAAAAAAACAGGCACTTCGAAACAATGCATCTGGCGTCTTTATCTCGTGTTCAACCCGACCCGGGTTTTGCCTTTCGAAAAGCTGATTGAAACGTAATCCCGAGGGTCCGTCACCATTTGTGTTTTCATTTGGATCCCAATAGGGGTGTCGAAAAGGCTTTTATTGTACCTATGAAGATGTATTGGCGTTGTTGAGGATTTTGGTTGGATCCTGAATCTGGAAGAGGTGTTTATACAGGAGCAGCGCGGTCTTTGTATTTTAATGACCCTTTTGTAGAAATGCCTATTCTTGTCTGCAAAACGGACAAGAATAGGACATGTTCTTTAATTTGCAGAACAGCCGCGTGGGTGTGGACTGCACACATATGACAACCGTCTGCTGTCTGCAAATAATGCGATTCAAACACAGGCCCAATATATGGGGGAGCATTTGTTAGTGCCAGATAACCCCTGTAATGACATGTAATGACAGGCATTGTACCAAGGGACTGCTGCAAGGCGAATGTGGTGCCCATTTTCAAAAAGAGCGCTAAGTCTTCACCAGGAAATTATAGACCAGTAAGCTTAACATCCATAGTGGGAAAAAATGTTTGAGGGCCTTCTACTGGACTACATACAGGATTATGTAACTGTCAATAATATAATAAGTGATAGCCAACATGGTTTTACTAAGAACAGAAGCTGTCAGACTAACCTGATTTGTTTTTATGAGGAGGTGAGTAGAAGCCTGGACAGAGGGATAGCTGTCCATATTGTGTTTTTGTACTTTGCAAAGGCGTTTGATACTGTCCCTCATGGACGACTAATGGGTAAATTGAGGTCTATTGGTTTAGAAAATATAATTTGTAATTGTATTGAAAACTGGCTTCATGATCGTATCCAAAGAGTTGTGGTCAATGATTCTACTCTGAATGGTCCCCGGTTATAAGTGGTGTCCCCCAAGGTTCTGTGCTGGGTCTGCTAATATTTAACTTTTTCATTAATGACATAGAGGATGGGATTAATAGTGATGTTTGTTTTTTTTTGCAGATGACACCAAACTTTGTAATACGGTTCAGTGTATGGAAGATGTTAATAAGTTACAAGCTGACTTGGACAAACTATACTTAAAGGGGTTGTCCGGGTTCAGAGCAGTGAGTTCGGTGACGTCACCGGCTGTAATGGGCCGGCTTTAGCGCTGCCCTAGCCGTTTTACTGGCTAGGGCAGCGCTAAAGCCCGCCCATCAGCGCCGGTGACGTAACCGAGCTCAGTGCCGGGCGGAAGCCTCCGCCTGGCAGAGCCTGGTACGTCACCGGAACCGGGCTAAATGCCTTTGCCCTGCGCTAATTAGCGCAGGGCAAAGGAGGGCATCGGAGCATAGGATGCTCCGATGCCCTGTTCAGGCGGGCTGCCTGGGTGAATTTAAAGGTATGTCCGGGTTCAGCTCTGAACCCGGACAACCCCTTTAATATAGATAAATGTAAAGTTACGCTCTTGGGAGCTAATAATCTGCATGCAGCATATGTCTTAGGGGGAGTAAAACTGGGAGAGACACTTGTTGAGAAGGATCTGGGTGTATTAGTAGATCATAGACTAATTAACAGCATGCAATGCCAGTCAGCTGCCTCTAAGGCCAACAGAATTTTGTCTTGTATTAAAAGAGGTATGGACTCGCGGGACAGGGATGTAATATTGCCACTATACAAAGCGTTGGTGCGGCCTCAACTGGAATACGCAGTTCAGTTCTGGGCACCAGTCCATAAAAAGGATGTCCTGGAGTTGGAAAAAGTACAGAAGAGAGCGACTAAACTCCTAAAGGGCCTGGAAGATCTTAGTTATGAGCAAAGATTAAAGGGGTTCTCCAAGAGTATAAAATGTCCCCTAATACACCGGGCCCCCCAAATGGAATATACTTACTCCGCTCTCCGTGCCGCTCCTGATCGCTGCAACACCGCTGCTTCTCCCTGCACACAGATGAAAACATCCGGTGTCAGGGGGAAGTAGCCAATGGCAGGCGGGGGGCAGGGACGAGCCTTCCTAGGGTTACCTGCGACATTTTATACTCTTGGAGAACCCCTTAAAGAGAAATTAATTTGTTTAGCCTTGAAAAAAGAAGTGTAAGGGGGGATATGATTAACCTGTACGAATATATAAACAGACCATACAAAAATGTCTTAGAAAGCTATTCTGTGTTAAACCCCCTCAAAAAACAAGGGGCCACTCCCTACGCCTGGAGAAAAAAGGATTGTCATAAGAGGAGATAGTAAGCGTTGTGAATCTCTGGAATAGCCTGCTAATTCTATGGAAACTCACTATTATGAATCAATGTACATTATAGTAACAGGACCGCCATTCTTTCCATAGGTCGGGGTCCCAAAGGCATTTAGAGCATATCCTGTGGATAAATGCCATTAGTAAACACCGGCAACAAGATAATGACAAGTCAGTGAACCTATAGCACCAACATATTTTACAGTGATAGCGTCAATAAGGGTCACCAGGGGCACACCCCAAGTAATAAACCGTAAAAATCTGTATCGATTTTTAGAATGAGAAGAAACCAGAGTGTATAATGTGATGGAAAAATGAGTCTAGCCAGTAAAGGAAGCAATATGTATACTTACAATACATTAATACGTGGCTTGTATTAACTTTCTCTACATGATATATGCCATTTGTTGAAGTGAGACAGACACTTTAAAGGGGTTGTCTGAGTGTTTAATGTGATCAGCTGTTTGAAGAGGCTGCAGTCTCCCCAAAACTTACCAAGCACAGCGCCATCCATTGGATAGCAGCCGTGCTTTGTATTGCAGCTTAGCTCCATTCACTTGAATGGAGGCCACATGACTGATGAATGTGATGTCACTCACAGAGCACCACAGCCTCTTCAACCAGCTGAACAGTGAGGGTGCTATGAGTCGGACCGCCACCGATTAGATACTGATGACCTATCCAGAGAATAGGTCATCAGTATTAAACACTTGGACAATTCCAAGGGTAAGTGCACCTTTGGGGGCAATTTTTTTTATTATTGCATTGTACTTATTTTGAGCCTTCATTCTCCCAGTCAGTACAATTATGGGGATACCACATATATGTATACAGTTTCTTGTGTTTTAATATTTAAAATAAAACTTTGAAAAAAAAAGATTTTTTTCTTTGCATATCCATATTCTGACCCCCATAACATTTTTATAGTTGCCTCTACGGAGCCATGTTAGGGCTCATTTTTTGTGGGGTGGTCTGTAGTTTTTATTAATATCAGATAAAGTGGCAAAAAAATGGCCACTCTGCCATTATTTCCGTTACTGCTTTTGCTGCACAGGATGAATACATTTATATTTTAATACTATGGGCATTGTGTGACATGGCGATGCTCATGATGTTTACTTTTTTTATTTATTTTTCTTCAATATGGGCAAAGGAGGGGTGATTTGAATATGAATATATATATATATATATATATATACTAGCAGAAGGACCCCGGGTATATTTCACCTGTTTCATTTAATGTTTGTGTGTGTGTCGGTAAATGATATCGAGAGTGACCTCTACAGTGCCCGCCCCTTTAACAGTGACCTCCACAGCAGCCTGCCCCTTACCAGTAACATCCACAGAGCCCTCCCCTTTAAATGTGACCTCCACAGCAGCTACGGTGGGCGCTGTCTTCACCCCAGAAAGCCGGACCTCACCGGCCATGCCCCCAAACGTGAAGCCATGCCCCCGGTCCCTATGAAACCACACCCCTAAACATGACGTGAGGCCAATGTGAGGCCACGCCCCCTGGCTCTGTGAAAAGACACAGGAGAAGCTGTCTGAGCGTGAGCTACTGAAAGGGTGGACATCCCTGTGTCCGTCCAGGCACTACGGAGGGCAGAGAGCCAGAAAACCGGACTCTCCAGCCTAAAACCAGATGTCTGGCCACCCTAAAATCAGCCTGCCCCTAGGGTGACCAGAGGTCCGGTTATAGGCTGGACAGTCTGGCTTTCTGGCTCCCTGTTCTCTGTCCGGCGCAGGGCCTGGATGGACACAGGGATGTCCTTTTGAACAGCTTACTCTCAGACAGCAGTACTGTGCAGTCTGAGCGTGACCTGCAGGGAGAAAGTCACCCTCCCTCCCACTCCTGCAGCTAACAGAAGTTGATTTTTACTTTCATTTTTTCAATCCCTGTTGGCTGCGGAGTTGAAGGGGGCGTGGCCTGGCTATCGGGGCGTGGCTTAGTGGGACGTGGTGGGGGGCTTTTTAAGTCCTTCTTTTGAGGGTGGCCTGAATTACAGGTCGATGCCATGGTAATTTATGAGGAAACACAGTGGGTAGAAGTGGAAGAAAACATCTTTTGTTACTACTGAATGGTAAATATGTGACATTTACATTATATTACGTCATGATTGATGATGAGTTAGTCTAAAACATAAGTTATATTTATGGTAACCGGAATACCCCTTTAACAGTGTCATCCACAGCGCTCTGCCCCTTTAAATCAGACCTACAGCAGTGAAGGAAAATGGCTGGGTTGTTATGGAAACCTGGTATGAAACAGTGTGTGTATGGAGACTAACTGCCTCCGAGCTTCTATTGGCTGATAAGGGTCATGAGACCAGGCATCTATTGGCTAATGCATTTTTTGGGAATATCTCAGGAACAGTACATCCTGGAGAGCTGACACCCATTCTAAAACCTTCCCGGACACCTGATGTACCTGTGTGCCAAATTTCGCGATTGTAAATGCGACGGTGCGGATTCCTTTAACAGACATACATACATACATACACTCAGCTTTATATATTAGAGATATACACACACACACACACACATATATATATATATATATATATATATATATATATATATATACAGTACAGACCAAAAGTTTGGACACACCTTCTCATTCAAAGAGTTTTCTGTATTTTCATGACTATGAAAATTGTAGATTCACACTGAAGGCATCAAAACTATGAATTAACACATGTGGAATTATATACTTAACAAAAAAGTGTGAAACAACTGAAAATATGTCTTATATTCTAGGTTCTTCAAAGTATTCCAACAGTCTTGAAGGAGTTCCCAGAGATGCTTAGCACTTGTTGGCCCTTTTGCCTTCACTCTGCGGTCCAGCTCACCCCAAACCATCTCGATTGGGTTCAGGTCTGGTGACTGTGGAGGCAAGGTCATCTGGCGTAGCACCCCATCACTCTCCTTCTTGCTCAGATAGCCCTTACACAGCCTGGAGGTGTGTTTGGGGTCATTGTCCTGTTGATAAATAAATGATGGTCCAACTAAACGCAAACCGGATGGAATAGCATGCCGCTGCAAGATGCTGTGGTAGCCATGCTGGTTCAGTATGCCTTCAATTTTGAATAAATTCCCAACAGTGTCACCAGCAAAGCACCCCTACACCATCACACCTCCTCCTCCATGCTTCACGGTGGGAACCAGGCATGTAGAGTCCATCCGTTCACCTTTTCTGCGTCGCACAAAGAAACGGTGGTTGGAACCAAAGATCTCAAATTTGGACTCATCAGACCAAAGCACAGATTTCCACTGGTCTAATGTCCATTCCTTGTGTTCTTTAGCTCAAACAAGTCTCTTCTGCTTGTTGCCTGTCCTTAGTAGTGGTTTCCTAGCAGCTATTTTACCATGAAGTCCTGCTGCACACAGTCTCCTCTTAACAGTTGTTGTAGAGATGTGTCTCCTGCTAGAACTCTGTGTGGCATTGACCTGGTCTCTAATCTGAGCTGCTGTTAACCTGCGATTTCTGAGGCTGGTGACTCGGATGAACTTATCCTCCGCAGCAGAGGTGACTCTTGGTCTTCCTTTCCTGGAGCAGTCCTCGTGTGAGCCAGTTTCTTTGTAGCGCTTGATGGTTTTTGCGACTGCACTTGAGGACACTTTCAAAGTTTTACCAATTTTTCGGACTGACTGACCTTCATTTCTTAAAGTAATGATGGCCACTCGTTTTTCTTTACTTAGCTGCTTTTTTCTTGCCATAATACAAATTCTAACAGTCTATTCAGTAGGACTATCAGCTGTGTATCCACCTGACTTCTGCCCAACACAACTCATGGTCCCAACCTCATTTATAAGGCAAGAAATCCCACTTATTAAACCTGCCAGGACACACCTGTGAAGTGAAAACCATTTCAGGTGACTACCTCTTGAAGCTCATCAAGAGAATGCCAAGAGTGTGCAAAGCAGTAATCAAAGCAAAAGGTGGCTACTTTGAAGAACCTAGAATATAAGACATATTTACAGTTGTTTCACACTTTTTTGTTAAGTATATAATTCCACATGTGTTAATTCATAGTTTTGATGCCTTCAGTGTGAATCTACAATTTTTATAGTCATGAAAATACAGAAAACTCTTTGAATGAGAAGGTGTGTCCAAACTTTTGGTCTGTACTGTACAGTATATATATAATTTTTTATTTTTTTTTTACATTTTTTTTGTAGACTGAATAAATTACCACTGCAGCTTATGGGAGATTCAATACTTTCCTATGGAGCCTTGCTACAGGCAAGACTCTATAGCAGGGGTACTCAACTGGTGGACCGTGGTCCGAATGCGGACCGAGGTTGCCAACTGTCCGGACCCCTGCATGCAGGCTCTCACAGGGTGCCAGGGAGTCCAGAAGCAATGAGCGCTTCCATCAATACAGATGGAAGCGCTCATTGCTGGAGCGCAGGGAGCTGATGTCACCGCTCAGCTCCCCGCACTTCTCCCTTCCTTCAGGCCGGCTGCGCTGTGAATGGTGAAGCAGGAGCCTGCAGACTGGAAATCTGCATAAGCCCCGCCCACATAGTGCTGCAGCGCTATCTGTGCCTGCAGTGAAGACAGGAGGACTGTGAGCTTCAGGAACGGGACAAGGTGAGTAGTCTTGTGTGTTTTTTTGTGTTTTTTTTTAATACAGTGGGGGCACAGACGACTTTATAACTATGGAAGGGGCACAGAGGACTTTATAACTATGGAGGAGCACAGAGGACTTTATTACTATGGAGGGGGAACAGAGGACTTTATTACTATGGAGGGGGCACAGAGGACTTTATTACTATGGAGGGGGCACAGAGGGCTTTATAACTATGGAGGAGGCACAGATGGCTTTATAACTATGGAGGGGGCACAGAGGGCTTTATAACTATGGAGGGGGCACAGAGGGCTTTATAACTATGGAGGGGGCACAGTGGGCTTTATAACTATGGAGGTGGCACAGAGGACTTTATAACTATGGAGGGGGCACAGAGGGCTTTATAACTATGGAGGGGGCACAGAGGGCTTTATAACTATGGAGGGGGCACAGAGGGCTTTATAACTATGGAGGTGGCACAGAGGGCTTTATAACTATGGAGGTGGCACAGAGGACTTTATTACTATGGAGGGGGCACAGAGGACTTTATAACTATGGAGGGGCACAGAGGACTTTATAACTATGGAGGTGGCACAGAGGACTTTATTACTATGGAGGGGGCACAGAGGACTTTATTACTATGGAGGGGCACAGAGGACTTTATTACTATGGAGGGGGCACAGAGGACTTTATAACTATGGAGGTGGCACAGAGGACTTTATTACTATGGAGGGGGCACAGAGGACTTTATTACTATGGAGGGGAGGCTTACAGAGGACTTTATAACTATGGAGGGGGCACAGAGGACTTTATAACTATGGAGGGGGCACAGAGGACTTTATAACTATGGAGGGGGCACAGAGGATTTATAACTATGGAGGGAGCACAGAGGACTTTATCACCATGGAGGGGGCACAGAGGACTTTATTACTATGGAGGGGGCACAGAAGTCTTTATTACTATGGAGGGGGCACAGAGGGCATTACTACTATGGAGGGGGCACAGAGGGCATTACTAATGTGAAGGGGCACAATGGGCATTTTTACTCTGGAGGGGGCACAGAGGGCATTACTACTATGGAGGGGCCACAGAGGGCATTACTACTATGGAGGGGGCACAGAGGACATTACTACTATGGAGGGCACAGAGGGCATTACTAATGTGAAGGAGGCACAATGGACATTTTTACTCTGGAGGGGGCACAATGGGCATTTTTATTCTGGAGGGGCACAATGGGAATTTCTACTCTGGAGGGGGCACAATGGGCATTGCAAAAGTGAAAGGGGCAGGGGCACAGAGGGCTTTATAACTATGGAGGGGGCACAGTGGGCTTTATAACTATGGAGGTGGCACAGAGGACTTTATTACTATGGAGGGGGCACAGAGGACTTTATAACTATGGAGGGGGCACAGAGGACTTTATTACTATGGAGGGGGCACAGAGGACTTTATAACTATGGAGGGGGCACAGAGGACTTTATAACTATGGAGGGGGCACAGAGGACTTTATAACTATGGAGGGGGCACAGAGGACTTTATAACTATGGAGGGAGCACAGAGGACTTTATAGCTATGGAGGGGGTACAGAGGGCATTACTAATGTGAAGGGGCACAATGGGCATTTTTACTCTGGAGGGGGCACAGAGGGCATTACTACTATGGAGGGGGCACAGAGGGCATTACTACTATGGAGGGGGCACAGAGGGCATTACTACTATGGAGGGCACAGAGGGCATTACTAATGTGAAGGAGGCACAATGGACATTTTTACTCTGGAGGGGCACAATGGGAATTTCTACTCTGGAGGGGGCACGATGGGCATTGCAAAAGTGAAAGGGGCAGAATGGGCATTGATAATGTGAAATGGCACAAGGGGGCACAGAGGGCATTATTCCTCTGAATGGGGCACAGTGCACAGAGGGCATTACTACTATTAAGGCTACACGCCACTGGTGTTGTCCCTCCTTATATATTTTTTTGTTTTGCAGCTTGGACCTTCATCCTACAGCACACTCAGGTAGGTGGACCTTTACCAAAAGTACTTGAGTACCCCAGCTCTATAGGAATGTGTTGCTGTTGTGACTTTAAGCCTTCCTAAGGATCAAGTCTACCAAAACGAACAAATGACTCGTTCATGGAGAAGGGGAGCCACTCGGGTCCTAGGAGCACAGCTCTCCCTGTGGAAAAGCTGCTCAAATGCTGTGGTCACAATTGACTATGGCATCTGAGGGGTTAAATTCTGCATTATTGCTGATCACAGACTACATACATTAGCTCTTGGTGTCTGCTGAGCTTCTGAGTTACCTGCACAGCTTCTGAGTGGGTCCCATGTTTAAATACAGGACTTCTGCTGTACATGCGCTCCCAGGGCCCAAACAGCTCCCCCACGCCAAGATGGTGGGAGCTATTTGATTGGTAGAGCAGCATCGGGCCCTCTGAAGGATCCAAGTTCGGCCACAGCAAAGTTCCTATGGAGCAATGCATCGTTGTGTCCAGTAATGCTCGAACTATTAATATAATATAAAAAGCTATATAATATAATATTAAAAGTTATGGGGGTCAGAATATGGTGATGTAAAGAAAATTTTTTTTAAGTACTAAAACACAAGAAAAACTATATAAATGTGGTATTGCAGTAATTGTACTGTCCCACAGAATAAAGGTAACGTTACTTTTACTGCATAGGACACAACAGAGAAACCAAAACCTATAGCAGAATTGCATTTTTTTCAGTTCCACGACATGTGAAATGTTTTTCCAGCCTCCCACTACACCATATGCAATATAAAATGGTGCCATTACAAAGTACAACTTGTCCTGCAAAAACAAGCCCTCATACGCCTATGTGAAAGGAAAAATAAAAAAACACAGCAAAACGCATCCGTTTGAATAATACAACTGGTTGCATCCTTTCAGAACAGATCTGGTTGTATTATATCGAAAATGAACATGCCGTGTACGGAAAAAACTGATTCAGCGCCATTCACCTACATGGTTTTTGGTGCCGGATCCGGCATGTACAGTTTCCCATGCCGCATAAAAAAATGCTGCTTGCAGTGGTATTTTGTCAGGCATGGGAATGCAACAAACTGGAACTGAACGCATTCTGGTACACTCCGTTCTGTTTTTTTTCAGTTTTGTTCCCATAAACCAATCCATCAAAATCTGTGCTGAAAAAGCCAAAAAGTTGTCTTCCCTTCTGAACCCTGCAGCATATCCAAACAGCAGTCTAAGTCCACATTTATGGCATTTCCACACCCAGTACAGCCTGCCTAACCTAATTTTACGGGCATGATGTGGCTCAGATGGCACAAGATGGGCACAGCATATTGGGCACTGAAATGCCTTATCTGTGGGACACTTGCAATTTTCATTTCGCATAGTCCTCTGCTCATTTATTTCTGCAAAACTTCTGTGGTGTCAAAATAATCACTGCACTCCTTGATAAATAACTTGAGAGGCATACTGGGTCATTTGTTAACCTAAAATACGCCTATACAAGGCAAAACAGCTCTGAAGTTGGCTTACATTCAGAAGCAGCGCTGGATGCGCCGAAGTTATGTAGAAGCCTGCACCTCTTAATAACCACCGCCAGAGCAGGGGCTTTATTAAGACCGGGGTCTAAAATGCTGGTCTTAATAAATGACGCCGATTGTTTCTAAAATGAAGTCACTTAAAGGGGGTTTCTGCTGTACGGGTACCTCAGGGGCTCTGTCTGTATTGTAGCACCTGAAAACCATTCCAGCAAAACCCACACTCCAAAAGCCAAATGGAGCTCCTTCTCTTCGAGCCCTATCATGTGTCCATACAGCAGCTTACATTTATGGCATTTATGTACCCAGTATAACCCACATATAAATTCATATAGTGCTGTGTTAGTCTCAGTATGAGCTGGGCACAGCAGATTGGGCACTGAAATGCTATATCTGTGGACAAACTGCCATTTTCATTTTGCACGGTCCTCTGCGCATTAATTGCTGGAAAATGCTCACTCCACCCCCTCACTACCATGAGAGGTAAAGTTTCCATTATGGGGTCACTTATTCAGGGTTCCATTTATTATTTCACCCCAGAGCCTGTACAGTTGTCAGCAGAAGATGTGTAAATTACCACATTGGACTTCAAATGCACATGTATAGTCCTAAACCCACTCATATGTTCAGGCAAAAGATTAGGGCCATGTGTAAGGTGTTTCCTAAACCAGGAAGACGGCTTACTTTTCAGACTGGCACATGCTGGGCACAATATATTTGCCACTGAGACGGCAAATCCGTGTAAAATTGCAATTTTCACTACACCCCTTGGTAAATTTGGTGAGGAGTGTGTTTTCCAAAATGGGGTCACTTCAAGCAGGTTTCTTTTTTTTAATTCACCTCCGAATCTCTGCAGTTGTCAGCCAGTGGTGTATAAATCCCCAAACTAGGCCTGAGATGCTCATGGTGCTCTTTCTCTTCTGTACCCTGCAGTGTGCCCAGACAGCAGTTTATGACAACTTATGGGGTGTTACCTTACTCAGGAGAAAATAGGTAACAAATTGTGGGGTGCCTTGTTAGGGGTATTCCTTGTGAAAATAAAAAATTTGGGACTAAAACAACATTTTATTGGAATAAATAAAATAACATTTTCTCCTTTTCCCAGCCACGTGTCTCTAAATTGTATGAAACACTTGTTGGGTCAAAGCGTTCACTATACCCCACAAATAAAATCCTTGAGCAGAGTAGTTTAAAAAATGGAGTCACTTTTGGGGTACTACTTTACCACTACCTGGTCCTGTCAATCAAAGCACCCAGAGAGGGACTAGCCACAGAAATGAGTGGCACTTGGGTGCAACAACAAGGTAACACCCTCATTGCACCAAAAATCTACCGTAATTTCCATATTAAGAAAAAGTATCATAATTTGGGAACGGAGCCTTTGATCAACAAAAGACAGCATTTTAATTTGATAGGGAGGTCTCTGGTGAACAATTTCCTTTAAAGGGAACCTGCCACGTCTGAAACACATATAAAACTGAAAGCATTACCTTATAGTAGCCCCCAGTGTGTTCCTAATCATGGGTTTTTGTGTTATACTGAGGCTCAATAGGTGAAAAACACGATCTTTTAAGCGCCATCAGCGCTATCTTTCAGGTCCCTTTCAAGTCAAGGGGGCAGTAGCTTCCTTGCTTGAAGTCAAGGTAAGCACGCCCCCTAACCGTCCCCTCTCTTGTGATTGACAGGATGCTGTAAGGCGCGCTCCCATGTCCTGCTGCCGCTGCCCGCCCAGCTTCAGCGCAGCAGGAAGCTAAAAGAATAGCGAGTGCTCCCGATCGCAACTGGCTGGCGTATTTGCAGTGCGCCGCTGAAGCCGCGAGGCGAGGACATCGGAGCGCTGCATCCTGTCAATCACAAGAGAGGGGGTGTGCTTACCTTGACTTCAAGCAAGGAAGCCACTGCCCCCTTGACTTGAAACTGACCTGAAAGATAGCGCTGATGGCGCTTAAAAGATCATGTTTTTCACCTATTGAGCCTCAGAATACCACATCAAACCCATGATTAGGAACAGACTGGGGGCTACTATAAGGTAATGCTCTGCGTTTTATATGTGTTTCTGACGTAACAGGTTCCCTTTAAGTTGAAAATTGGCTGATTGTAAGGTATAAGGCGACTACATTATAGCCTGGTTTAGTTAATCTGCCCTGCTGCTTCTCTTCTACAGAATTACATCTTATCAATGAAACTAGAATTAAATACAGAGACATTGTAATTGCAGGTCTATAAAATAATGATGTCATTAGTGTCCTATGGTGGGAGTCCAGGTCCCAGTACTGAGGTCAATAGAGAGACCACTGCTCCTGCGTCTCTACCTCTCCACTGAAATCAGTGGGGGACATGGAAGCTGCTGCGATGCTCATACGTTTCCATAACTGGAGATTGTATGAATATTGCATGGCCTAGAAAGGTTTTACACATATCCCAGAGCCCACATGTGATGTGCTACACACATGAACCAGGCGGCTACACCATCACAGATTTGGAAATACTATGTATAATGAAAGCGATCATTGAAAATAATGAGCAAATTCATATAAGTGACATTAATTATACATGACCCATATTGCTTTAATAAATCCTGCAAGCACCATGGGGGTCATTTACTAACCAGAAATACGCCTATATAAGTCATATTTCTAGCGCACAAAATGGTCTAAATGTAAGGCAGCAAGGAAGCTGTTTTACATTTAGAAACGGCAATGAATCCGCCAAAGTTTTGTAGGTCAGCACCTCTTCATAACTCTGCCAGATACACCGCCAGCTATAGGGGATATTCAGACTGGCGTCTAAAACGGCGTCTACCATATACCTTGCCATCAGTGAGGAGTCAGTAAATACCATATACCCTGCATCAGTGAGGAGTCAGTAAGTACCATATACCCTGCCATCAGTGAGGAGTCAGTAAGCACCATATACCCTGCCATCAGCGCTGCATCAGTGAGGAGTCAGTAAGCACATATAACCTGCCATCAGCGCTGCATCTGTCTGGAGTCAGTAAGCACCATATAAACTGCCATCAGTGCTGCATCAATGAGGAGTCAGTGCCATATAACCTGCCATCAGTGAGGAGTCATAAGCGCCATATACCTGCCATAAGTGCTGCATCTGTCAGGAAGCACCATATACCCTGCCATCAGTGCTGCATCAGTGAGGAGTCAGTAAGCATCATATACCCTGCCATCAGTGCTGCATCAGTGAGGAGTCAGTAAGCGCCATACACCCTGCCATTAGTGCTGTATCAGTGAGGAGTCATTAGCGCCATATACACTGCCATCAGCGAGGAGTCAGTAAATACCATATATATCCTGCCGTCAGTGAGGAGTCAGGAAGCACCATATACCCTGCCATCAGTGCTGCATCAGTGAGGAGTCAGTAAACACCATATACCCTGCCATCAGAGCTGCATCAGTGAGGAGTCAGCGCCATATAACCTGCTATCAGTGAGGAGTCATAAGCCCCATATACCCTGCCGTCAGTGAGGGGTCATTAAGCACCATATACCTGCCATTAGTGCTGCATCAGTGAGGAGTCAGGAAGCACCATATAACCTGCCATCAGTGCTGCATCAACGAGGAGTCAGTAAGCACCATATACCCTGCCATCAGCGCTGCATCAGTCAGGAGTCATCGCCATATAACCTGCCATCAGCGCTGCATCAGTGAGGAGAGAGTAAGCACCATATACCCTGCCATCAGTGAAGAGTCAGTAATCACCATATACCCTGCCATCAGCACTGCATCAGTGAAGAATCATCGCCATATAACCTGCCATTAGTGCTGCATCTGTCATGAGTCAGTAAGCACCATATAAACTGCCATCAGCGCTGCATCAATGAGGAGTCAGCGCCATATAACCTGCCATCAGTGAGGACGGAGTCATAAGCACCATATACCTGCCATAAGTGCTGCATCTGTCAGGAAGCACCATATACCCTGCCATCAGTGCTGCATCAATGAGGAGTCAGTAAGCGCCATATACCCTGCCATCAGCGCTGTATCTGTCAGGAAGCGCCGTACACCCTGCCATTAGTGCTGTATCAGTGAGGAGTCATAAGCGCCATACATCCTGTCATGAGTGCTGCATCAGTGAGGAGTCAGAAAGCACCATATACCCTGCCATTAGTGCTGCATCAGTGAGGAGTCAGTAAGCGCCATATACACTGCCATCAGCGCTGTATCTGTCAGGAAGCGCCATACACCCTGCCATTAGTGCTGTATCAGTGAGGAGTCATAAGCGCCATATACCCTGTCATGAGTGCTGCATCAGTGAGGAGTCAGAAAGCACCATATACCCTGCCATTAGTGCTGCATCAGTGAGGAGTCTGTAAGCGCCATATACACTGCCATCAGCGCTGCATCAGTGAGGAGGCAGTAATCACCATATACCCTGCCATCAGCGGTGCATCAGTGAGGAGTCAGTAAGCACCATATACACTGCCATCAGTGCTGCATCAGTGAGGAGGCAGTAAATACCATATACCCTGCTATCAGTACTGCATCAGTGAGGAGTCAGTAAACACCATATACCCTGCCATCAGTCCTGCATCAGTGAGGAGTCAGTAATCACCATAAACCCTACCATCAGCGCTGCATCTGTCAGGAGTCAGTAAACACCATATACACTGCCATCAGTGCTGCATCAGTGAGGAGTCAGTAAATACCATATACCCTGCCATCAGTGAGGAGTCAGGAAGTGCAATATACCCTGCCATTAGTGCTGTATCAGTGAGGAGTCATAAGCGCCATATACCCTGCCATCAGTGCTGCATCAGTGAGGAGTCAGTAAGCGCCATATATCCTGCCATCAGCGCTGCATCTGTCAGTAGTCAGGAAGCGCCATATACCCTGCCATTAGTGCTGTATCAGTGAGGAGTCAGTAAGCGCCATATACACTGCCAACAGCGCTGCATCAGTGAGAAGTCAGTAAGCACTATATACCCTGCTATCAGCACTGCATCAGTGAGGAGTCAGTAAACACCATATACCCTTCCATCAGCGCTGCATCAGTGAGGAGTCATTAAACACCATATACCCTGCCATCAGTGCTGCATCAGTGAGGAGTCAGTAAGCACCATATACCCTGCCATCAGTGCTGTATTAGTGAGGAGTCAGTAAGCTCCATATACACTGCTATCAGTGCTGCACCAGTGAGGAGTCAGTAAGCTCCATATACACTGCCATCAGCGCTGCATCAGTGAAGAGTCAGTAACCACCATATACTCTGCCATCAGTGCGGAGTCAGTAAGCGCCATATACACTGCCATCAGTGCTGTATCAGTGAGGAGTCAGTAAACACCATATACCCTGCCATCAGTGCTGCATCAGTGAGGAGTCAGTAAGCGCCATATACACTGCCATCAGCGCTGCATCAGTGAGGAGTCAGTAAGCACCATATACACTGCCATCAGTGCTGCATCAGTAAGCACCATATACCAGGCCATCAGTGCTGCATCAGTGAAGAGTCAGTAAGCACCATATACCCTGCCATCAGTGAGGAGTCAGTAAGCGCCATATACACTGCCATCAGTGAGTAGTCATTAAACACCATATACCGGTCCCTGCCATCAGTGAGGAGTCAGTAAACATGCTGGTGGCCATGTTCCTTACCTGTAGAAGCGGTCATCTCTGTATGGAGTCAGATCCTCCTTCAGCTCCTTGTAAGCGTCGCTGATTTTCTTGCAGAAATCTTTGAATTCACTATACAGAGAGCTTTCAAATGCTGCATAGTCTGGATCCATCCTCCCGGCTGTCAGCAGCCCATCTATCACAGCAGTGGACGGCTCTGATAAGCAGCGCCGCTCGGGCTTCTCATTGACAGGCACGGCCTATGATACGTATTCTTCCGAAAGCCTGACTACATGACCGTGATTCCCGGCCTCCCGTTCTCTATACCGAGGACACCGGGACCGTACAGCAGATGTCACAGAGACCACCCACAGGCTTCATCACGGAGACAGTGCTGCCACCTTGTGTCGTCTATAGGTATTACATACAGGAGGACCACGCGCCGCATTTAGCAGCAGCGCACCCCACATTCGGTAGTCGCTGGTACTGTACTTACCGCCGGCGCTATATGCCATAATATGAAAGAGGTCCTCGCTCTGATGATTACTGGGACATGTTATTTGTCTAGATTGTGCGAGAGGATGCGGTGTTAAATGGATTTTAACCATATCCATGCCATTCAGTATGCTGGTAATATGTTTTGCTTGAAGAAGCCAGTGAAGAAGAAGCATAAAGCTGTGTTCTGGCTACTATAATAGAGGCGCACGTCTTGCAGTTCAAGCAAATCGAAGCTGATCTCATAGAATCCCGTGATGACAAGGAAAATACACCCAAATCATCAGGGGCAGCCAAATACCACAGTCCACTACAAAATACTGCTGCCAGCAGCACAAAATATATCTCCTCCACTTGACTGCCATGAGGAGGGCTCAGGTGGCCCCCTGGGCCAGGGGCGTAGCTATAACTGACTGGGCCCCACAGCAAATTTTCTACAGGAGGCTGGTGGGACTGGGATGGCAGCCTGTGGCAGCTACATGCTGCAGCCTACCCTGGCTGCACACTCAGAACTTTGCCTGCTGCTGTACCTGAATCACTTGGACTATGCCCTGCTATCCTCCTTCCTCATGCCCAGAGAGGCCACAGAACCACAGTACTAGGGCAGCAGCAGGCAAGGCAGGGGGGGGGCCAGGCACATTCCTGAGAAAATGAGTGCTGTGCGTGCAGTGTCGGACTGGGGTGCCTAGGGCCCACCAGTGGAATTGATTCTGGGGGCCCACCCTAGAGCTAGTGTAAATGGAAATATTTTCGTTCTCATGTACTTGAACATGTACACAATACAGTGGGCAAAACAGAATTATATTCTGCACTACATACTATATGAAAGTTTTCCTCATTAAGCCATGAACACACGCCTTTTAGTTCATAACTTAGTTGTTATATACAATCAGCAGTGTGGACGCCACTAACACATGGACATTTGTTGTCCTAAATGAACCACCCATTCCCTCAGCCAGGCTAAACAACATCCAAAGTAAAGCAAACATTTCCAGCAAATAGAAAAGTTTATTGGAGTGAATAGACTATAAGTTTCCAAGACACTTAAGACCCTGCAGGGGTTGGTACGAGGTGGCATATGGAGTATTCACTCCAATAAACTTTTCCATTGATGATGCTGCCAAATATTTGCTTCACTTTAGGCTTCTTTCACACTTGTGTTAGGTTTTCCCGGCAGGCTGTTTCTGTATGTCCACATGGCCGTTCCGCAAAAAAGATAGAACATGTCCTATTCTTGTCCTTTTTGTGGCATTGTTACAATGGATCCACAAAAAAAGGAAGCAACACAGATGTCAAACGGACGTCACCAGTATTTTCTTGCGGACCGCAAAATACATACGTTCGTGTGCATGAGACCTTACACTGTGGTTTTTCAGCATGAGAATCAATTGGAAAAACAGCATGTAATCTGCAATCTGTGCAGCTAGCCGAAGGGTGCAGCATTTTGCAGAAAGGAAAACTACAACTCCGAGCAGGCCATGAAGGTCTGCATGTGACAAGACTTGCTGGGAGTTGCAATTTCCAGTGGGGAAAGCAGGACAAATGTGGAAATTCCTTTTTTTTTTCAAAGTAAATACCTATTTTAGCTTGGGGACTAGTCTGTGACACTCTTCCAAGCCTGCTTGCTCTCTCTTTCAGACTATAGCTGGCTGTTCTACAGACCACCTCCTGATCTTGAGAACAGAGTGCCTTCATCAATCAGCACCCTGGCTGACTGTAAACCAGCTGCCGCTCTGCAGAGACTGTAGCATGTGGGCGGGCAGTTGGGGACGCAGCCTGTCTCTATGTGTCGTCAACAGGATGACGAATGCAGACGTAGTTCAACGGCCAGGAGGAGGGGTGCACAGTGAAAGAATATGGGCACTGTCTCTGTAGAAAAACAGGCAGCAACTTCCCCATTCCCTGGACACCTGATCAGCAGTTAGTTTATATGAAACTGTCTGACAGGTACTGCGCTGCTGAATTGTATACATATTCATCAGCAGATGGATTTTCCAGACAGTGCAGGCTAGGGCTCACCGGTGGGCCAGTCCGACCCTGTGTGCGTGCCTGCTGTGCCTCCCTTTACTGTGCTGCTGTTCCTCTTGCCTGCTTCTCCCGCTCGCCCCGCCCCTTGGGGAGAACTTTGCTAAGGAAGCAAAAGAGGCAGCTCAGCTGATCATCAGGTATGAGGGCGAGCTGCCGGGCAGGGGGTAACATAGTAACAGTTTATAAGGCCGAAAAAAGACCTCTGTCCATCCAGTTCGGCCTGTTATCCTGCAAGTTGATCCAGAAGAAGGCAATTTTCTGGCCTGAAAATTTAAAATGATGTACACACAGTTAGTGTGTGTGAGACACTGCTCCAGGGCCCCTTGTCAGCCTGGGCCCCAAAGCAGCCGCTTCCCCGGTAGTTATGCCACTGTGTATATAGTGTGTATATATATATATAAATATGCTATTCCATCCAAATTGTAGATTCACACTGAAGGCATCAAAACTATGAATTAACACATGTGGAATAATATACTTAACAAAAAAGTGTGAAACAACTGTAAATATGTCTTATATTCTAGGTTCTTCAAAGTAGCTACCTTTTGCTTTGATTACTGCTTTGCACACTCTTGGCATTCTCTTGATGAGCTTTAAGAGGTAGTCACCTGAAATGGTTTTCACTTCATAGGTGTGCCCTGTCAGGTTTATTAAGTGGGATTTCTTGTCTTATAAATGGGGTTGGGACCATGTGTTGTGTTGGGCAGAAGTCAGGTGGATACACAGCTGATAGTCCTACTGAATAGACTGTCCAGCCTCAGAAATCGCAGGTTAACAGCAGCTCAGATTAGAGACCAGGTCAATGCCACACAGAGTTCTAGCAGCAGACGAAGCAGAAGAGACTTGTTTGGGCTAAAGAACACAAGGAATGGACATTAGACCAGTGGAAATCTGTGCTTTGGTCTGATGAGTCCAAATTTGAGATCTTTGGTTCCAACCGAGAATGTTGCTGAGGCACGGATTGGAACTTGTGTTTCTGGCCGTGCCTCCGCACTGGTCAAAAGTGGTGTTTTTTTTGTTTTTTTTGGCTGTTGTGGACAATGGATGCGGATCATGGACCCATTTTTTGGAAAAACTGGCAGTGCCTGTGTAGTGTGGATGGTAGATTGGTACATTACAGTCCTCAGCAGGGGCTCTGACTGTGGCTGCATTATAGCAGATCCGCTCTAATTTGTTGGCCGCCTGGTGTGTGTTCCACTCCGCTGGGAACACACGGCCAGGCGTCCCATTCAAAGTGCCTATACTTGTCTGTGCGTGCGGACAAGTATAGGACATGCTTCAAAGGAGCTACGACATGGAGCTAGCTCCGTGTGGTGGCTCCCTGCTCCATAGAGGTGAATGGGGCCGCATCTATGCCCGCAAGATTGCAGAATAGATGCAGCCCCATTCACATGGTCACGTCCATTCCTTTTTTTGGCAGACTGTATGGCAAACCATTCATGTTATTGGATTTTCCTGAAAATGGATGGTACTCTGTGTGCTTTCCGTTTCTGTATGGTCTTGTTCACATATCTGTTTTTTCTTTCGTTATTTCTATCAGTTTAGGGAACAGTCATATGGGTGTAATATTGCGTGTATGCAATAATGCGGACCTGTAATAGTATGACTGCTGCCCGGCGTGTGTTCTTCTGAACTGTGGAACACATGGCAGGGAACCCCATTAAAAATGCGTATACTTGATCGTTCATGCAGACAAGTTATGGACCTTTTTTTTTTTTTTTAATGTGGAGTTGCTGCATAGAGCTGGCTCAGTGCTGCTGTCCCCTCCCATAGAGTTGAATGGGGCCACATCTATCCTGCAATATTGCAGAATAGATATAGCCTCATTCATATGGTTGTGTGAATGGGGCCTTATTTTGAGCCAAAGCCTGGAGTGGAGCCTCCACAGATCAAAAGATCTGCCCTATTCTGTGTTTTTGACTCACACCTGGTTTTTGGTCTCTCTAACTGTGTGAAATAATGGAATCTAAAACTGAAGTCAGAACAAAGCCTAGTTCCATTCTGCAAATATATTGATCATGTCCTATTATTTGTCTGCATTAGGCTTCATTCACACGACCGTATTTTGTTTCCGTGTCCGTTCCGTTTTTTTTGCGGACCGTATGTGGAACCATTCATTTCAATGGGTCCGCAAAAAAACGGAAGGTACTCCGTTTGCATTCCGTTTCCGTATGTCCGCATTTGCGTTCCGCAAAAAAGATAGAACATGTCCTATTCTTGTCCGTTGTGCTGACAAGGATAGGCATTGTTACAATGGATCCGCAAAAAAACGGACACGGATGCCATACGGAACGTCATCCGTTTTTTTTGCGGATCCGCAATTTGCGGACCGCAAAACACATATGGTCGTGTGAATGAAGCCTTATGGTCAAAGATTGTACTGTTCTATTTGAGGCCATCTGTATAGTTCTCCAAAATACTGAAGGTACACGGACGTCATTTGTATTTTGCAGTTTTGCAGATTGCAAATTACATATGGTCATGTAAACAAGCTCTAAGGCGTTATAAACCCACATATATCCCATCAAAATGAATGGGGTGGTTTGGTGTAATTACACCTACTCACCACTACCCCTTTGATGGCCAGCAAGTGTACATTGAAGAGGAGGCGGTGCTGGTAAGGTGTGCGCTTTGTCTTCAAACATCTAATTGGTGTGAGTGCTGTTTGTTGGTCCCCTGCCGATCTGATATTGATGACCAATTCGGAGGATAGGTCATCAATAGAGATGAGCGAGTAGTGAAATATTCGAAAGTTCGAAATTCGATTCGAATAGACCGCGAAATTCGACTA
>ONZH01029121.1:0-61980 GCA_900303285.1 Rhinella marina
TAGTAGTATATATAGTCTTGTACATAGGAGCAGTATATAGTATTACTATTCTTGTACATAGTAGGATATTCTGTACATAGGAGCAGTATTATAGTAGTTATACATAGATTATAGTAGTTTTATATTAGGAGCAGTATTATAGTAGTTATATTCTTGTACTAGGAGGGCTATTACTTGTATAGTAGTTATATATGTACATAGGCAGCAGTATTATAGTAGTTATATTCTTGTACATAGGAGCAGTATTATAGTAGTTATATTCTTGTACATAGGAGGTATCAGTATTTATGTAGTTTATATCTTGTACATGGAGCAGTATTATAGTAGTTATATTTGTACATAGGAGGCAGTATTATAGTAGTTATATATTTCTGTACATGGAGTATTATAGTAGTTATAGTAGTTATATTCTTGTACATAGGAGCACATATATAGTAGTTATATTCTTGTACATAGGAGCAGTATTATTGTAGTTATATTCTTGTACTTGAGAGCGGTATTATAGTGTTATATTCTTATACATAGGAGCAGCAGTATTATAGTAGTTATATTCTTGTACAGGAGCAGTATTAGTTATATTCTTTGTACATAGGAGCAGTATTATAGCAGTTATATTCTTACATAGGAGCAGTATTATAGTAGTTATATTCTTGTACATAGAGCAGTATGTATAGTACATATATTTAGTAATAGGAGCAGCAGTATATAGTAGTTATATTCTTGTACATAGGAGCAGTATTTGTGTTATTTCTTGTACATATTTATAGTATACTTATTATAGTACATATAGTATTTATAGTAGTTCTTGTACATATAGATATATCAGTTTATATATTAATAGGAGCAGTATTATAGTAGTTATATTCTTGTACATGGGAGCAGTATTGTAGTTATATTCTTGTACATAGGAGCAGTATTATAGTAGTTAATATTTCACACAGCAGTATTATAGTAGTTATATCTTATCCAGTATTATAGTAGTTATATTCTTGTACATAGAGCAGTATTATATAACATAGTATATATAGTAGTATATATAGTTCTTGTACATAGGAGCAGTATTATAGTAATAGTACATAGGAGCGTTCTTGTACATAGATTATAGTAGTTATATTCTTGTACATAGGGCAGTATTATAGTATTATATTCTTGTACATAGGAGCAGTATTATAGTAGTTATATTCTTGTACATAGGAGCAGTATTATAGTAGTTATATTCTTGTACATAGGAGCAGTATTATAGTAGTTAGTATTTCTTGTACATAGTTTATAGTAGTATTTACATAGGAGTATATATTATATTCTTGTACATAGGAGCAGTATATATAGTAGTTATATTCTTGTACATAGGAGGCAGTATTATAGTAGTTATATTCTTGTACATAGGAGCAGTATTATAGTTAGTATATTCTTGTACATAGGAGCAGATTATATAGTAGTTATATTCTTGTACATAGGAGCAGTATTATAGTAGTATTATTTCTTGTACATAGGAGCAGTATTATAGTAGTTATATTCTTGTACATAGGTGCAGCATTTTAGTAGTTATAAGTATAGGAGCAGTATTATAGTATTCTTGTACATAGGAGGCAGTATTATAGTAGTTATATCTTTGTACATAGGAGCAGTATTATAGTTAATTTTGTACATAGGGCAGTATTATATAGTAGTATATTCTTGTACATAGGAGCAGTATTATATTCTTGTACATAGGATATTTATAGTTATATTCTTGTACATAGTGCAGTATTATAGTAGTTATATATCTTGTACATAGGAAGTAGTATTATAGTAGTATATATTTCTTGTATTATAGTGTTATATTCACATGGAGCAGTATTATAGTAGTTATATTCTTGTACATAGGAGCAGTATTTATAGTAGTTATATCTTATTGTACATAGGAGCAGTATTATCAGTAGTTATATTCTTGTACACATAGGAGCAGTATTATAGTAGTTATATAGGAGCAGTATTATAGTAGTTATATTCTTGTACATAGGAGCAGTATTATAGTAGTTATATTCTTGTACATAGGGGCAGTATTATAGTAGTTATATTCTGTACATAGGAGCAGTATTTAGTAGTTATAATTATTGTACATAGGAGCAGTATTATAGTAGTTATATTCTTGTACATAGGAGCAGTATTATAGTAGTTATATTCTTGTACATAGGAGCAGTATTATAGCATTTACTCTTGTACATAGGAGCAGTATTATAGCAGTTATATTCTTGTAAAATAGGAGCAGTATTATATTAGTTATATTCTTGTACAGGAGCAGTATTATAGTAGTTATTTCTTGTACATAGGAGCAGTATTATAGTAGTTATATCCTTGTACATAGGAGCAGTATTATAGTAGTTATATTCTTGTACATAGGAGCAGTATTATAGTAGTCTACATATTCTTGTACTAGTTATAGTACATAGAGGCAGTATATATAGTATTATATTCTTGTACATAGGAGCAGTATTATAGTAGTTATATTCTGTACATAGGAGCAGTATATATAGTAGTTATATTTCATTGTACATATATTCTTGGAGCAGTATTATAGTAGTATATATTCTTGTACATAGTATATAGTATAGTAGTTATATTCTTGTACATTGTTACATAGAGCAGTATTATAGTAGTTATATTCTGTACATAGGAGCAGTATTATTAGTTTACATAGGCAGTATTATAGTAGTTTATATTCTTTGTACATAGGAGCAGTATTATAGTATTTATTCTGTACATAGAGCAGTATTATAGTAGTTATTCTTGTACATAGAGCAGTATTATAGTAGTTATATTCTAATCATATCAGTATTAAGAGTATATATGTACATAGGAGCAGTTATAGTTATCTTGTACATAGGAGCAGTATTATAGTAGTTATATATCATGTACATAGAGAGTATTTAGTAGTAGTAGTATTATCTTGTACATAGGAGGCAGTATATAGTAGTTATTTTGTACATGGAGCAGATATTATATGTAGTTATTATTCTGTACATAGGAGCAGTATTATAGTATTATATTCTGTACATAGAGCAGTATTATAGTAGTTATATTCTTGTACATAGGAGGGTATTATCAGTATATATTGTCCATAGTTATTATAGTATTTATATCTTGTAGGAGAGTATTTAGTAGTTATATTCTTGTACACAGGAGCAGTAGTATTATTAGTAGTTTATTATTCTACATAGAGCAGTATTATAGTAGTTATATTCTTGTCATAGGAGGCATATTATAGTAGTTATATTCTTGTAGCAGATTTAGTTATATTCTTGTAGGAGCAGTATTATAGTAGTTATATTCTTGTAAATAGGCATATTATAGTAGTATATTTGTACATAGGAGCAGTATTATAGTAGTTATATTATAGGAGCAGTATTATAGTAGTTATATTCTTGTACATAGGACATTGGAGCAGTATTATAGTGTTATATTTTGTACATAGGAGCAGTATTATAAGTAGTTATATTTCTTTACATAGGAGCAGTATTATAGTAGTTATCTTGTACATAGGAGGCATATATAGTAGTTATATTATGTACATAGGAGCAGTATTATAGTAGTTATATTTTGTACATAGGAGCAGTATTATAGTTAGTTATATTCTTGTACATAGGAGCAGTATTATAGTAGTTATTATTCTATGTACATAGGAGCAGTATTATAGTAGTTATATTTATGTACATAGGAGCAGTATTATAGTAGTAGTATATTCTTGTACATAGGAGCAGTATTATTAGTATATTTATGTTCATAGTACATATATTAGTAGTTATATTCTTGTACATAGAGTAGTATTATAGTAGTTATATTCTTGTACATAGAGCAGTATTATAGTAGTTATATTCTTGTACATAGGAGCAGTATTTATAGTAGTATATTCTATTCTTGGAGCAGTATTATGTAGTATATTCTGTACATAGGAGCAGTATTATAGTAGTTATATTCTTGTACAGGAGCAGTATATAGTAGTTATATTCTTGTACATAGGAGCAGTATATAGTAGTATATCTTGTACATTATTATAGTATATATATTCTTGTACATAGTATTATAGCAGTTATATTCTTGTATATATAGTTAGTACATAGGAGCAGTATTATAGTAGTTATATTTATGTACTAGGAGCAGTGTTATATTCTTGTACATAGGAGTATTATAGCTATTCTATTCTTGTACATAGGAGCAGTTTATAATAGTTATATTCTTGTATTAGGAGTAGCACATAGGAGCAGTATTAGTTATATTCTTCATACAGTGTTATTAGTTTTATTCTTGTACATTCAGTATTATAGTTATTATATCTTGTACATAGGAGCAGTATTATAGTTATATTCTTGTACATAGGAGCAGTATTATAGTAGTATAGTTGTACATAGTACAGTATTATAGTAGTTATATTCTGTACATAGGAGCAGTAGTTATCTTGTACAGCAGTATATAGCAGTTATTCTTGTAATAGGAGCAGTATTATATTAGTTATTCTTGTACATATCAGTATTATAGTAGTTATATTCTTGTACATAGGAGCAGTATTATAGTAGTTATATTCTTGTACATAGGAGCAGTATTATAGTAGTTATATTCTTGTACATAGGAGGCAGTATTATAGTAGTTATAATCTTGTACATTGGAGCAATATTATAGTAGTTATATTCTTGTACATAGGAGCAGTATTATAGTAGTTATATTCTGTGTACATAGGAGCAGTATTATGTTAGTTATATTCTTGTATATATGAGGTAGTATTATAGTAGTTATATTCTTGTACATAGGAAGCTGTATTATAGTAGTTATATTCCTGTACATAGGAAGCTGTATTATTGTAGTTATATTCTTGTACATATGAGTGAGTATTATAGTAGTTATTTATGACATATTCTAAATAATACTGTAATATTGTAATCAAAATAGTAGGACATAGAAATGTATTTTCTGTATAGTTGATGTAGGATATATGTCACACGGGAATTTCCTTAACCCTGAAGTGTTTCTAAACTACCTCTGCTTATTTGCATGTGACAATGATTATTCAAAGTCAGAATACGTTACAGTGTGTCAGCCTTGATTCTATGTGACAGAGGCGGCTCCATATATCTTACAGCACAGTGCTGAGAGGGAACAGTAGCACTTTCAAGGTTGAGCGGAAAAGCAGCTTTCATTCGGAGGACTATAAACTACAGATGTGACCTCGATTTCCTTTTCATGTATTAAACTTGCAGTCTTCCGCCTCATTTCTGAACTTTTATCAAAACCTACTGTTCTGACTGTCAAAACTTTGTAGGTTTGTGAAATTTTTCTTTTCTTTGTGTGACTAAAGTGGGGTCAGGATATATGTCTCATATTGTATCTCTAAACAACACAAATGTGAGCAGGGTTTTCCTGCAATTGATAATTTTTAAACATTCAGAGCATAGGTAATACATGTCATATCGCTGAGGGCCCCAGTGCTGGGACCACTGCCGATCAGAGCCCCAACCTTTTTTCCCTTCCCAGACGCTGTACGGATGAGTTTGGTGCGGTGGTCGAGCATGCTTACATGACATTCCATTCAGACTCCTCCGTATTGTTTTTGAGCATTGAGAACGAATTGTAGGCCTCGGACTCCATTCTAGTGATCGCGGTGTCCGCATTAATAAAGTTTTCACCTGCCCTGTGGTTGATCATTACAAAATACAGTACTTCTTTGTAGAAACTGCTGATAAATTCTATAATTAGGTCATTTGGTTTTGAAAGGGGTATGACATAACATGTTACAGAGCCCTCCTGCGACTTTTACTGATTCACTATGACTATAATACATTAAATCACTCTAACTTGAATCATCCTCTTCCATTTCTTCCTGTCACCCCTCCCTGTAGTATTTTATGTCTATTACATGAGCCAATGGTTGTTATGAGGCTACATAATACAAAGCCCACATGCAACTTTTACCAATCTATGATTATCCATAGAAAGATCAGTAAATGGTTCCAAAGTTTTCTATCAACCTCATTGACCTAAGCCTTGAATTTCAGAGTTAGTCCTACATTCTGGAGACCCAAAATGAGCACTGTGTGTTAGAAAAAGGGAGTGGCACGTAGGATTGAAGCACAACACATATCCCTGTTTTACACCAGCAGGCAACTCTGCCAGTGTCTTATCCTTAAAGTAGAACTCCCACAAAAATTTTCATTCTCTGACCTGTTAGAAAGGTGCATGATGTAATCCGTAGTGAATGTAATCTTCTCATCAGTGACTGTATCTGAGAGTTATCCCCTCTTTTCTACTTGTAGCTGGGTCATGTGACCAACTCGCTGACCTCTAACTGACCCAGGACAGGAAGCCAGTTACTGCTCTATTCATTCCTATGAGACTCAGAGTGAGGCTCCCATAGGAATACATAGAGAAATAGACTTCCTGTCCACACATAAGATGCTGTGTTATCTGGTGAGTCTGATTGCTGGTCACATGACACAGATGAGAAGCATCAGGAAGATATAACTCACAAATACAGACACTGGTAAGAAAATGACATTCACTACAGATTACATCATGTACATTTCTAACAGGTCAGAGAATACATTTTTTGCGGGAGTTCTTCTTTAATAATTTAAGTCTTCTTATTACAAAGCCTCTTGTATCAAACAGGGTCTGAACAACTGTTGATCCTGATATACCCTCATGCAACTTTTTCTTATCTACTCATCCATAAGTGTAGTCTTTTTTTTCAAAGCCTACCATTCCTTTTCACATTAAGACCAATGTTTGCTTATGACCACATATCTTCAAGCCCTCCTGCAACTTTAGCTCATCTAGTTATCCATTTTACAATTATTTCTTGGAAGCCCTTACCTTTGTTGGTCACTTGACAACATACCTGTCTTTTTACAACACCTTCATGCATTTTTTACTCATCTGCTCATCCATAATATGTTCATCATCTTTTTAAAGCCTACTTTCATTTTTACTGATGTATGCCACAATAAGACGAATGATTGGCTATGGCCAAATATCTTCATACCAAGCCCTCCTGCAACTTTTACTCATCTATTCATCCGTAAGTTTAATTACAGTATCTTTTTACAAAGCCTCTGGTATCCATTTCAGACGTACACCACACCTAATGCAATAAGACCTCCTGTTGGTCATTTTACAACATACCTTCCTTTGTACGACACCTTCATGCAACTTTTTCTAGTCTACGCATCCATAACAAGTTTAGTTGTCTCCTGTTATCTTTACCAATCTGTGTCATACCTATCATAGTCTGATCAATGGTTGTTCATGACCAAATATATCTATCATGTACATATACATATCATATACATATCACGCCTTACTGCAACTTTCATCTGCTCATCCATAATAAATATAATTTTCGTTTTACAAAGCCATCCTGTCACAATTACTGACCAATGCCACACCGATAGCATCTCTCCCTCATTCCTGGCAGGCCCGGTCAATGAAAAAGCTTTGCTTCTCCCCATAGACTATGGCCTGCTTCTTGTCAGCATTCCTCTCCTTTATGCAGGCTGAGGCCTGCTCCTGCTTTGTAGTGCACACTCTGTCTCTTTGAGGTACTTAAAGCTCTTGTGGACGGTGCCTGAGCAATAGGTTCTAGTTTGCTAGAGTCCATCAAAGTTGTGCTATTTCTAAGTTAATAGCTCTGTGCACCGACTTCTGCCTGCTTCCTGGATTTGACCCTTGACTATCTGACTTCTGCTCTGACCCTGACCTGTTTGCCCTGGGATTTTTACTGGATTGCATGAACTCTGCCTGCCCTGATCTTGGCCTCTCCCTGACTATGGTTTTGCCTGATCCCTTGTTACTCTGCACCACTGTCTGATGAATCGCGAGGGTCAGCTTTCATCCAAACAGAAACTACTCCAATAGGTAGCGGCCTGGTGGTTTCCCTGTAGATCCCTGTACTTGAGTTAAATGGGGAATACCACAACAACCATAGGAGTGACCTCAAGTCAAATCTGTTCAAATGACAAATGGATCCACATCTTCTTCTTAACATTAGCTTTGCTTTATCCCAGTTTTATACCTGCAGATAGCATGAGGTGTGGCCCTGATAACCATCACAAATCAGAAAATATGAGCTTGAGCTGGTTGGTAGTCCTTGAGCATTCCTAATGTCTGCCATAAACTATGTTTATAACCTGATTTCTGCTATTGAAGGCAGACCACAGCTTCATAAACGAGTGCATTTCAGGTGTCTTTTATAGCATATTCTTTCCTTTTCATGTTGATATTAGATGAGAAGCAGTAAAGTCTCATTCTCTGTACAACAGGCTATAAAAGTTTTGCTGTCAGGGCCCCTGAAGAGGTTATTATGTCGCTGGGAACCACCTAAGGTCTTCCTTCTGTTCAAGCAGAAGACACATGGGACACTGGAGAAGAACAGACCTTTGAAACATCCCAGAATTTCTCCCCCAAACATTTAACATAATGGAGAGTAATCTGCGAGTGTTTATTTTTAACTCTGGATGACTTCAAGAAGCCAGAGCCTGAGGCAGGAAGGACACGGCCACAGCTGGCTCTTAGAAAGTTCTATTTCTGAACGGAGGAAGAAGGAACCAGAAAACTGAGGACTCAGACCCTGGTACATAGAGATGTAACTTGAAGCTCCTGGGTCCCAATGCAAAGTCTGTAACAGGGCCCCAATCTACCGTGTGGTCTCCACAAGTAGAGCAGGCACCAGGCAGCCATCTTATATCAGTGACACCAGACAGCCATCTTATATCAATGACACCAGGCAGCCATCTTATATAAATGACACCAGGCGGCCATCTTATATCAATGACATCAGAGAGCCATCTTATATCAATGACTCCAGGCGGCCATCTTATATCAATAAAACTAGGTGGCCATCTTATATCAATGACATGAAACAGCCATCTTATATTGGTGACACCAGGAAGCCATCTTATATCAATGACATCAAACAGCCATCTTATATCAATGACACCGGACATCAATCTTGTATCAATGACATCAGACAGTCATCTTATATCAGTGACACCAGTCAGCCATCTTATATCAATGACATCAGACAGTCATCTTATATCAATGACATCAGACAGTCATCTTATATCAATGACATCAGACCGCCATCTTATATCAATGACATCAGACCGCCATCTTATATGAATGACAACAGACGGCCATCTTATATCAATGACACCGGACAGCAATCTTGTATCAATGACACCAGACAGTCATCTTATATCAATGACATCAGACAGTCATCTTATATCAGTGACACCAGGCAGCCATCTTATATCAATGACAGCAGACGGCCATCTTATATCAATGACATCAGACCGCCATCTTATATGAATGACAACAGACGGCCATCTTATATCAATGACACCAGGCAGCCATCTTATATTGATGACACTAGACAGCCATCTTATATAATTTACGACAGGAGGACATCTTATATCAATGACACTAGGCGGCCATCTTATATTAAAGACGCCAGGCAGTCATCTAATGTCAATGACACTAGCCAGCCATTTTATATCAATATCACCAGACAACCATCTTATTTCGATAAAACCAGGCAGCGATCTAATATCATTGACACCAGCAGCCAGCTTATCTCAGTGGAAACAGAACCATAAAGAGCCATTCCTCATCACAAAGAACTGTTTACTCCCTGAGACAAGACGCCTGCTTACTTCCCATCACAACATGGCTGCCTGTTTCTTAACACAAAATGGCTGCTTACTTCCTGTCTTAAAATGTCTGCTTATGGACGGTCACAAAATATTGTCCTTGCCCTGGTCTCAGCACTTCTCTTCTAGGACTTTAGTTCTCGTGCTTGCAGCATAGATGGTCTCTAGGAGACCTGATTACCTGCAGATCAGAGGCTCCGCCCCTTTCTTCCTCCCAATCCGTGGGTTAGTAGATGCTGGCAGCTCAGGATTCTCCCACTTATTGCAGCTGGCTACACATCCACGGTAAACATGACGGGTAAACCTTTTGGCAAAATGACCTAAGATCCCATCATGCACTGGTATATGTAGCCAGTTAGTTTTCTACATCAGATCACAGTGAAGTCTCTGAGACAAAAAGTCACCTAGAACTGCAGCTCTGTACAGGCACTGCATCAGCAGGGGGTGTCATATACGTTGAAAATACAGACGGGAAGCCAGCAGAATTTTGATTGTTGCTTTGGATGTGACTGGAGTATAAGAGGCAGATGAGATAGCTGTGTTAGACAGGCCATCTCCTTCCCGTTGTAATAGCGCCACCGGTAAATTCCTGACAGTGAGGAATGAAGCGGCGATTACATGAATTGCTCAAGTCTTTATTATTAATGGAGCTGTAATCCTTCATAAGAGCGATCACAGGGAAAGTGCTGCCGCATTCACGGCTCCAATTGGGGCAGCACTTGGTGGGAAACTCTCAGTCTCACCATTATCGACTGATATAATATCCACCGTTGCATTATGACCCTGCTTACATATGGCGGAATGGGAGGTTTTCATCGGCTGGACACCAAATTTATTTAGCAGTTGATTAATGTGAAGAGTACAAGCGCTCACCGTCAACTTTCTCCTGGTTACTAATTGCGCCATCCTGCAACTTGTCATCTCGTTAGAGGGAATGGATGCTACAGCCGGCGACTCCAGTGATTAAAGCCATTTTTTAGCCTCTATCAGGAGCCTGAACTCTTATGTGATGCAGAAAATTCTGCTGCCCATGAAGAGACCCATCTAATCTGGAAGGAAAAATGAGCAGAATGGTATGGAAAAAACACCTGAGGAGATGAACGAGGAGAAGGTGGAGCGATCATTAAAGGGGTTTTCAGGGATTACTATGGTTTTTACCAGATCTGCTCATGTGCATCTTTCCGATGATTTTATTTTTCCAGTGTGGACTGTCCTGACCCATTTTCAAACATGTCAACTGGTGATGAACTGATCGGTTTGTCTTGGTACGGACGAACCCAATTTGTTCATCATATTATCTGTACTGTGGCCAAGAGGCTGTCTATATAAGGTTGTTAAAATGTACTCTTTGTGATGAGGAAGCAGATCTCGCAAGACTATCATAATCTTGTGCATGCGCCATTTCCATGACTAGTGGCACATGTACTAATATACTTTATTATGAATCCAAACCCAAATTTGTTATGAGTGTGGCATGTGCCCCCATGATAGTTATGTCATAGTAGGAAGCAGTGAACCCTGAACTACCCATCCTACTGTCCCTATCTACTTGCGAGATCCGTCCTAGACAGTGGCCCACAACTGGTCGACAGTACCTTCCTATATAGGTGCTAGGGCCTAAATGGAAGAAAGTACCTTGTGACAGATCAGCCAGGTCAGGCCAGGAGAGACCAAGAAAACCAAATCAGAACCAATAAATCCAAGTCAATACTGAATGTAGAAGTCAAAACCAGGAGAGCAATTGGGGCAAATCCGAAAAACAAAATCAGAAACCATACCAAACCAGGAAGGAATGTCAGGTCCAAATCATCAGCCAGGAATTGAGGTCACAGTCCAATCAGGATCAGAAAACCAGAAGAGTCAGAATAAGTAGAAGTATGGTAGTAAGGATATCCTAGAAGAAGACACCAATCTGTGGCCAGTAGATTACCTGTTTAAATAGGTCACATTTCCTGGTCATGTGACATGTCCGGTGGCGTTGAGAGAATCAAAGAATCCGAATCGCCACAAATCCAAATTTCCTTGGGCTTCGTGGTAACTAATGTTTTTTTCTTAAAATGGGGGATATCACCTATGATGCTATACTAAGAGCCAATCAGCAGCTAGCCAGCCCCTGTGATGTCACAGCCCTATAAAAGTCTCATCCCCCGCAGCATCAGCTAAGCTAGGGACAGTGTTTAAGAAGCCTTTAATTGTGAATATTGGATCGAGAGAGTGCAGGGACAGTTTAGGGAGATTGTAGGCATAGTTTTTACACACTGTAGGGAGAGCATAGGGAGTCTGCAGGGACAGTGCTGGGACTGTAATCTGAAGCTGAAGGGATCCATAGGAGACAGCCCACTTTGCATCAATCCCTGTGTAGGACACAGAGCTATCTAATTGAACAGTATCCACCTTATTTAATAGATAAGCAATTCCATTAGCCCTTGACATTCAAATTGAGGGAGAATAAGCTTTTTAATTCTACTGTTATTGAGGTATCCACCTTTTTTAATAGATAAACAATTTTATTAGGCCTTGATTCTGAAATTGGAGTGCTACACCTGTCTCATTCTACTGTTTGTGGTGTGTCCACCTTGTTTAGTAGATAACCAATTCTGTTAAGCCTTGATTCTCAAATTGGAGTGATACACCTGTCTCGTTCTACTGTTTGTGGCGTGTCCACATTGATATTTAACCGTTTCTGTTAGCCAAACAGTTACTGTGATTTAGTGTTACAGAGCAGACTTACTTAACACCCTGTGGGCAGTGCAAATAAATTGATTCTTTGCACTGCAATGTTGCCCACGTGTTGATCGTTATTTTTTGTCAGAAAAATTATTCTTGTGTCTGAAAAGTTGTTCTTTTAGTGAAAAAATGAGTCTTTTATCAAATAAATTAGTCTTTTACCAAATAAATTAGTCTGCCCCAGTATTACAATCCCTATGACAAACTACATAGAGACATGTAAGGGCATCACAGAACAGTTAGTGCTGAACGCCACTTGTCCTTCGAAGATGTTGGATGCGGAATGCCTGGTGTCAAATAACTCCTTGTATTAGGGTTAAAACCAGATGGGCTGAACTTGTTGGATGGATAAAACACGGGAGGAGAGTCGTTGGTTGAATGAACCACACAAATCTCTCCACCCACTTGACCCAACTTCATCATAGCTAATAAGTTAGTTTAGTAAAAAATGAGTCTGCATCGTTATTGCAATTGTTTATGGTCAGAACTACAGCGGTATTACCAGACAAAGCACTCCACCAAGTGGACCCATATTCATCATTCATAGCTACCACATTCTGTTAATTTATTCTGCGTCACTCTGACAACCACGACAAATTTTAAACAAATTCAACCCAAATTTATTGTAGCTAATACATTCTTTAAGTCAGTATTTGGTCAGTGTCTTGTATCAGTATTTGATCAGAATGTGTAAACCAAAACAGGAGTGGGTCCAAAACACAGATGAGATGCAAATAATTCCATTACATTGTATCTCTGTTTTGGACCCACTCCTGTTTTTGGCTTACAATTACTGATCCAATACTGATGAAAACACTGAAAAAATGCTGACCATCTGAAAGAGACTTTATGCATGCTTTATGTTTTTTTGTTATATGTACTTCTCATGGATCAGAAGAATGGAAACATAAACAGTGATGTTAACACAGCCTTACTGGTGCTGCCACCATCCACTCATGTCATGGGCCAACTACTTGAATCTTGGGGCACTGCACGGTTAACCCCATGGCAATAATTTAGACCTGACGTTAACAATGACCTGTAATACTGACGCGCAGTAATTCTACAGCTAACAGAAGGGATTAGCTATGAATCTTGGTGAATTGCACAGAGATGTAGGTGACAATAAATTATACCTGTAATACTGACAGCACAGTACCCACAGAACAGATTAACCATGAATGTGGGTGTACTAGAACGTAATCCACATGGCGATACCCTCTCCCTGAAGTTTAAGTTCCAAGGCTTCACAATCAGATTGGACTACCAAGTGGGATGCATATGATTAGGCCTGGGTATATCAGATTTATTGTGATTCGTGACCAAAATTACTTCGGCGAATTGTCCAAATTGAATAATTCAAAAATTTCCTCATCTTTAATGTCCGGCATTACATGACTGATGAAGTCAGCGTGCAAAACATGTCGGCGTCCTATCTGGTTGGCTGGCGCTTCTGCACCAGGAATCCTGGCCCCGCTGCTCTGGTAACCAGACCCAGGAGGCGCTGCCTGCTGAGGAGATTGTCAACCAGCCTGGACAGTAACAAGTTAGTTACTAATGTACCCGGTCTGTGGCTTCTATCACATTAGTCGTTGTCGAGAAGGCTGAGCTTCAGCAATCCTAGTGTCATTTCTTCCAGTAAAGACAGACCAAGATCTACACAGCAGCGGTCTCATCTCCCTCAGGGTAATACGAGTATCATCACTTTTATTTTCATCTTTCTAACCTCATAGAATATCTAAGGACAGTTCTAACCAGGGGTGGGACAACGTTTGCTAAGAAGAGGTGGGACTAATGACATCACCGCACCCATCAGCTTCATTTGAAGGGGTTCTCCATGCATGTGCCCTCTCCATTCTCTCTTCCTGCTTGCTGCTGCTATGTCTAAGGCAAAGCAGAAGCGAACAGTAAGAGAGAAGGGAGACAGCACATGCACACTGTTCATGCCTTCCCTTCATACAGCTGAAGGTGGGCGTGTCAGGTGTCAGACACCTACCCATCTGATATTGATGACTTATCCTGAGAGACCATGACCATATGCTTGTTGGCCCTATGAGACTGTAGCCACCAAGCCAGTTTCCCCTGGTGAACTCTATAACCTGCAAGCCTTTTGCCTCTTATGTGTGAACATTGGAACCTCCAAACTTGTTGCTTGACCACCACTTACAAGCCAGACCTGCAACAATCGGGTGACAACTCTTTTAAGGTGAAATTCCCTTTTAAAGGTGTCGTTCAGTTTTTAAAAAATTATTTTTATACTACCTACTAGGAGATTCGGGTTAATAGAGGAGTCCTCTGTTCAGGACCATCATCTCTTGGCAAGATTGGAGAGAGGTTACAAAGAATGTCTCTATCTCTGGAGGACCTGTCCTATCTCACATTACAAAGACAACTCTTGGGACTATGTAATGCTTCATTTATCCTGTGGTGGCGCTGCAGGGAAATTGAGCACTTACTTCCAAATGTCCCCACATATTACATTTGGTTTCTGTTATCAAATTATTGTCAATGGACCCATTACTAAAGAAGAACTCCCACAAAAAAATGTATAATTTAGGTACATGAATGTAATCTTCTCATCAGTGTCTGTATTTGTGAGTTATATTTCCCTGATGCTTCTCATCTGTGTCATGTGACCAGGAATCAGACTCACCAGATAACACAGCATCTTATGTGTGGACAGGAAGTCTATTTCTCTGCATTCCTATGGGAGCCTCACTCTCAGTCTCATAGGAATAAATAGAGCAGTAACTGGCTTCCTGTCCTGGGTCAGTTGGAGGTCAGAGAGTTGGTCACATGACCCAGCTACAATAATAAGAGAGGGGATAGCTCACAAATATAGTCACTGATGAGAAGATTGTATTTACTACAGATTACATCATGCAGCTTTCTAACAGGTCAGAGAATAAAACATTTTGTGGGAGTTCTTCTTTAAGTAGGAGGAGAATCAATTTAAAAGGATTTTGACAATGTAGTCACCCGAGAGTCCATAATGGTGGCCAAAACTTGAGAAAATACTATACAGATGTAATTTGGATCATTGCCAATGATCTTACCTTAACCAAAGTCACCATCTGACCTGCTTCTTTTAGTCGTTGAGAAACATCTAGCTGCTCATCATTATTAAAATCACAGAGAATGGACGTCTAGACATCTGATCTCCTCTGGCTCACCTCATTCACATGCCTCGTCCATTGTTCAAAATAATTTATTTTTGTTTTTAGATGTCTAATTCCCTGAGCTTGGCAGCATCTGGCATCATTTCTGTTGTAAACTAGAGACATTTCAGAGTTGCTCGGTTAGTCTTCCATTGGGTCCAATCCAATAACCCCATTACTTTCTTGGTTGGCATTCAAGTGGCTTGTAGCTGAATTTTATATATTAATAAAAAACTGATTGAATTTTGCTTTCTCTATGTAACCGTGACCTAAAATTACATCTATGCCTCTTGACTGTTCCATAAAATTGTAGCATAATATACATAGTGTATATACATAAATTAGGTAATTGTCCTTCAAGAACTTGAGCCTCAGATACATTTTTGCAAACTTTTTAACCAAAAATACGACTGATGTGCTTAAAAGTTTTCAAAATGGTTGAATATGTAATGGATGAAATCAGTTTGTGACACAGGAGGAAAGTGGTTTTGTTTAAGGGGTTTTGATTTTCGGTCCATGTATAGTGAATGAGATCTAATAAAACATGTCCAGGAAAGAAGCTAAGGAAAGTCCATGGATGATGTCTGACAAGGGAAACATCAAATAAATAGAGAAAGTGAAGAGTTTCCAGGTCTATGGTTGGTAAAGCACAGATCTATACGTGAAATCTAAAAAGAAATGCCCATGGGACAGGCCTCATAATGGGAGAATCTGAGGAATGATCTAAAAAGACATGTCGATGGATGACACAGTATCTATCTACACACTGTCCATGAATGATATCTAACTGACCCTGTCTCATGGGGAGAAATGAAGGAAGCTAAGGAACATCCATGAATGATATATACAAGTGCATCTCAATAAATTAGAATATCGCCCAAAATTTTTTTTCTTTCAGTAATTCAGTTCAAAAAGTGTAACGCATATATTATATAGAGTCATTACAAACAGAGTGAACTTTTTCAAGTGTTTCTTTCTGTTAATGTTGATGATTGGCTTACAGCCAAGGAAAACCCAAAAGTCATTATCTCAGAAAATTAGAATAATTAACCCAAAACACCTGCAAAGGCTTCCTAAGCCTTTAAAAAGGTCCCTTAGTCTGGTTCAGTAGGCGGCACAATCATGGGGAAGACTGCTGACTTGACAGATGTCCAGAAGGCTGCCATTGACACACTCCACAAGGAGGGTAAGCCACAAAAGTTCATTGATAAAAAAGCTGGCTGTTCACTGAGCGCTGTATCAAAGCATATTAATGGAAAGTGGACGGAAAAAGGGTGGTAGAAAAAGGAGCACAAGCAACAGGGAGAACCGCAGCCTTGATAGGATTGTTAAGAAAAGGCCTTTCCTAAATTTGGGGGAGATTCACAAGGAGTGGACTGCTGCTGGAGTCAGTGCTTCAAGAGCCACCACAAACAGACGTATCCAGGACATGGGCTACAAGTGTCGCATTCCATGTGTCAAGTCACTCATGACCAATAGACAACGCCAGAAGCGTCTTACCTGGGCCAAGGAGAAGAAGAACTCGACTGTTCTCAGTGGTCAAAGGTTCTCAGATGAAAGTAGATGAAGGTCTCAGAGTCTAGAGGAAGAGTGGAGTGGCCTCAGTCCAAGCTGCCTGAGGTCTAGTGTGAAGTCTCCACAATCAGTGATGGTTTGGGGAGCCATGTCATCTGCTGGTGTAGGTCCACTGTGCTTTATCAAGATCAAAGTCAGTGCAGCTGTCTACCATGAAATTTTACAGTACTTCATGCTTTCCTTGCCGACAAGCTTTTTGGAGATGGAATTTTTATTTTCCAGCAAGACTTGGCCCCTGTCCACACTGCCAAAAGTACCAATACCTGGTGTAATAACCACAGTATCTCTGTGCTTGATTGGACAGCAAACTCGCCTGACCTTAACCCCATAGAGAATCTATGAGAGACACCAGAGCCAACAATGCAGATGCTATCAAAGCAACCTGGGCTTCCATAACACCTGCAGTGCCACAGGCTGATCGCCTCCAAAACACCTCCGCAGGTCCACAGGCTGATCTCCTCCATACAATGCCGCATTGATAACGTCATTCATGCAGAAGGAGCCCCAACCAAGTATTGAGTGTATTTAATGGACAGACTTTTCATTTAGCCAACATTTCTGTGTTTAATAAAAAATTACAGTTGGTCTAATATAATATTTTAATTTTCTGATGATGACTTTTGGGTTTTCCTTGGCTGTAAGCCATAATCATCAACATTAACAGAAATAAACACTTGAAAAAGTTTACGCTGTTTGTAATGATTCTATATAATATATGTGTGTCACTTTTTGAATTGAATTACTGAAAAAAACAACTTTTTGATGATATTCTAATTTATTGAGATGCACTTGTAACAAGGAAAACTTTAAATAAAGAGAGAAGGTGAGGAACCAAGTATCACAGCTTAGGAGGCGTGTCTCAGCACTCCCTATCACAGCTCAGGAGGCGTGTCTCAGCACTCCCTATCACAGCTTAGGAGGCGTGTCTCAGCTCTCCCTATCACAGCTCAGGAGGCGTGTCTCAGCCTTACCTATCACAGCTCAGGAGGCGTGTCTCAGCTCTCCCTATCACAGCTCAGGAGGCGTGTCTCAGCTCTCCCTATCACAGCTCAGGAGGCAGGCGACGGATGAAACTGAGCATGTGCGGCCTTCTCAGTGAGCAGGTCAAAGAAATAAGAAAATAAGTGGCGCTATACAGATACATTTTACTGAATAACTCAGTAGCTATACAAAATATTTAATTACATCCAATTACAAAAGTATTCAGATCCAGGTGCTGGTTTGAAAACTGTAGAATATTTTCCGTGGGACAACCCCTTTAAGATCCAGCTTCCTTGGATATTTTTCCTCATTGGATATCTTCAACATTCCTTAGCTTCTCCCTTTATGAGATATGATCCATGGACATTTCTTTTTAGATACCGATGTGTCCACCCTTATGTTTGTCTCAATTTTGTGAAAAACTCAAATTTTTCATGCTACATTTGATATGTTCTCACATAGACCCATATGGACTAAACAACATCCAAAAGAATAACACAAGATTTTACTAAGTTGTATGTGGTAACGTAGCTTGGTTAGGTCATCTGTCCAAACTTGAAGAACCATTCCTCCCCCTCCCCCAGCCCTCACACTAGTGGATTAGTGAAAGTTGCCACCACAATACTGGCAGGTAGGTCAATTTGCGACCATGTGGACAAGACCTTAATTCATTGTCATCTATGGGCATTGTCCTGGCGGTACTCAAAGTGGAAGGTCAGGGTAGGCAGAGTTCATGCATAACCATGAATCAGGTCCAAGGTTAAGACACGAGGCAATAGGGCAAAATGGTAACAGGCTAGGGTCAGGACAGGAGACGAGGAGCAGAATTGGTAGTCAGGAAGATAATAGCACCTTGACTTGGCAAACCAAACCCTAGGAGGCTAAGCTCAGGTATATACCAAGATATATCTAGCCATTGGCTGGGGAGACATTTGGCTGCATGCGCTGGTCACTTAGGTTGGGCATGCCCTATACAACATGCCAGGAGGTCTATGATACAAATGCATCCTGCAGAACCTAACAAGGATGCTGGTGGCAGGACAGAGTGGGGGAGCAGAGGTAAGCAGTACAGCTTCCTTGCCAGCAAGGAGGAGGAGGAAAGCGGCAGGCATGGACCACTGGTGTGACAGGACTAATAACAGCTGTGGAGCTTCAAGATTTTACAGAAACAGAGTGGCTGTCACAGCTAATAGGTGAGGTAGTGCGCATCGTTTGTGTGGTAGTACACACTGAATACATGTCTGGCCTCATAGATTTACAGACGTCAAAACATGCACATCAAGTGTAGATAATGACAACTTGTGCTATTGTCATGCTCAGAATAGGCTGGCTATCGGAGAAGGACAGTCCGCTGCACCGCTGCTTAGCTGAATAATTTATTAAAAGCGTCTGTTCAGTAAATGAGACCCGAGGGGTCAAATCACTTGAGCCAGAGATAAAAGTCTCCAACCGAGCAGTTCAATGCAAATATCACATTAATACAGAGACAATGGAGTAACTCAAAAATATTAATTATAATTAGACGATCTGCCGGACAGGAGGTGTCACGAAGAAATGTCAACTCAAACTGCGACGCTCAGTCCATAGTATCTGCGTGAAATGCAGGGAGCCCTGGTGATTAATGAGGAGAACATGATAATGGGCCATCAGTGGTTTGTAAATGAGCAAAAATATGTAATTTATAGAGTAATTGTCGTTGTCATGAACTGTCATTTTTTTAGCTCCTTTTGGGTTTCTTAAAGAAGAACTCCCGCAAAAAAGATTTTATTCCATGTCCTGCTAGAAATGTACATGATGTAATCTGTAGTGAATGTCATTTTCTTACCAGTGTCTGTATTTGTGAGTTATATCTCCCTGATGTTTCTCATCTGTGTCATGTGACCAGCAATTAGACTCACCAACTCACACAGCATCTTATGTGTGGACAGGAAGTCTAAATCTCTATGCATTCCTATGGGAGCCTCACTCTGAGTCTCATAGGAATGAATAGAGAAGTAACTGGCTTCCTGTCCTGGGTCAGTTGGAGGTCATGACCCAGCTACAATTAGAAGAGAGGGGATAACTCACAAATACAGTCTCTGATAAGAAGATTGCATTCACTACAGATTATATGATGCAGCTTTCTAACAGGTGAGAGAATAAAATTTTTTGCCGGAGTTCTTCTTTAAGATATATGGCACTTGCTAAATGCCCCTGAAAGTGCCCACTGGTGGGCAGAATGTCTCATCCCTTATATATGATGGATATATGTTGGGGTTTCCCATTAGATATAGGCTGCTTTCATATGTCCATTGGTGGCTCTCCAGGAAGAATACCCAATAAGCAGTCACAGGAATCATGAGCAGGCTAGTGACCAGCTCCCAGGCCATGCAGGCCAGATGAGGGACTGAGAAACATTGGATTGTGCAGCCTGAGGGCACAGAGATGCACCAGCAATACACAAGTTCATAAAATTGCTCATTTCTTTGATTTTGAAAGCACATACAATGAAAAGGCTTACGTGATCCCGACTGCTCTAGTCATGGCTATGAGAATAGTCCAAAACGCATCAGATTTTTCACTGTATTTGCTTTTAAAACCGTGTGCTCCTGATGGATCTTTATGCTCTTGGGTTCTCCATAGGTATAGAGTGGTGTCCATCACCCAGAGGCTCCTTTTTAAACTTTTTTAAGTGGACTATTCTGTGTGGTATAGTGAAGACAACATTAAAAAGGTATACTGATGGAAACTAGCCTATTTGAGGCCAGAAGGATACGCTTTTGGCATCTCATACGAATGGGAAACTATAGATAGCTTTGACAAATGCATTGGGAGCTCTCCTGGGCCATACAGCAAACAGAGGGCATTTCCCTTTGCTGCAGCTCTCTCCCTATCACAGCTCGAGGAGGTTGCCATTTCTGCTGTAGCTCCCTCCCTAACACAGCTCAGAGGTGTGCCCTTTCTGCTGTAGCTCTCTGCCTATCACAGCTCAGGGAATGTTTCCTTTCTTCTGTTGATTTCTAGCCCATTCAATCAAGAGGAGGGGGGAGGATGCAGCACACAGGGGTGTTACAAAAGCAGTGCTCCAAGGAATCAGCCCCAACCCCTGGTGCTCCAACATGCTCATATGCATATGAATAAAAACACAGATATCTCTGCAGCTGTTTAACATACAGACAAAATAAATTATTGTTTTAATCAGCATGACTAACCCTAACCCTATGCGTGGTTTAATAGGGTTGATCATGCTGGCAGAGGCTCGTTAAACCTTTCCCTATTTCACAGATCTGAAGGTAGGTTTGAGCATTATTATTTAAAGTGATTACACTATGTACAGGGTAGTTGTAGTATTAGTACTACAGTGTGGGCAAAACCGGTACATTTTGTTATGTCTACTTCAGGCCCCTTGGGGGCGCTATATAAATCAAAGATCACCCAAGTTCAATTTTATCCAGTGTGTTACTTTAAAGGGATTTTATAGGACCCAGTGGCCCAACAAACTAAGCTTCATTTCTCATAAGTTACCTGTGAAAGAAAGTTTGTAATGTACTTACCGTCTCAAAGTTACTTGGATTGGCCGGAGGAAGTCCATAGCCCAGGCCAGAAATCTACAAAAGGTCTTGACGTAGGCGGAAGCAGGATTTTCAGAAGGGGACTGTCACATGAACAGGTTCCCAAGTGGCCAATCCACGCAACTTTAAGAAGGTAAGTAGATTACAAGCTTTTATCCAGAGGTAACATGAGAATGAAGGTGAGTCTGAAGGACCCTATGGGTTCCAGAAAACCCCTTTAAGACAAAAAAAAAAATTCCACTCAACCAATCAACAGTCTAGTACACAGTGTTACGATAGGCTCATTTTGTGGAGCTTTTTAGTTTACTGTCATCTTGCGTAAGGCTTTTATACCTCTGATGTATTCCTCGTTATATATACCAGTGGGGACCTGTGCTTTATGTTGGCTCCAAGGAAGGTCTGATTCAAAGTTTCATAATAAGCCGTACTTCTGACCACATTACGGCTCCCGGTACAGACATTAGCGCAAATTTATGTTAGTAATAACATCAGAACGATCCTGCAAGGATATGTGGTTACAATATTGTTTGGAGGTAATGTTTCCCGTTCCACAGGGTAAACTGACCAAACAAAGAGAGAGCAGCTACCAAAAAAATACAAATGATTACATGGAGAGCAACAAATATAAGGCTCAGATACCTGACCGGTGGACTATGATGTCAATGTCACTATTAGTGTTGAGCAAACATGCTGGGCCAAATATGATATTCGGCCGAGCATGGCGGCGCTCGGGACCACGCGGTGTTCGGCCGAACACCGCGTGTGCTCGAGCACCATGCTCAAGTCCCCTCCCCGCACACTAATTAGCCAATTAGTGTGCGGGGAGGTACTGGCATTCACTGTAATGCCATAGCCATGTTGGCTATATAGCACCCGGTGACATGTAACCCACATCAGACCGAGTCAGGGAGAGCTTCTGCAAGGAGGGACAGATAGTGTAGGGATAGAAATTGGCTAGGCAGGGCTAGTATTTCTGTGGAAAAGACCCAAAAGCCCTTTTAATGGCTATTATATCTGGCTGCAATATATTATTTTTTGGGGGGGTCAAAAATTGCACAAGGTTGCCTGACCTAAACACCACCTGCGCAGTGTGTGCTGTATAACGTTTCTGTATCCTATATACCTGACATCCATTGCTATTTTTTCTGCTACTAATCAAGGCGACATTACCTGTGCTGCGTCTGCTGTATAACGTTTGCATAAGGAGGCACAGATAGTGTAGGGACAGGCAAGGCTAGTTGTTCTGTTTAAAAGACCCAAAAGTCCTTTTAAGGACTGTTAAATAGAATGGTAAAACATAAAAAATGCAACAGCACTCTGCGAACACAGACAATAAATTGAGTACATATAATACTGCCATACTCACTATCCACACGATACTAGCGCTACATTGTAAATGTGAGATTCTTGGCAAATAATTTTGTACAAAAATTATCTGTGCCCGTCTGCCCTACATCAAGGCGATCTCTTTAAGACGGGAACCTAACACTAAACGCCATAGTCACTAGGTGTCATAGCAGCCTCCATTAACTACAGAGGATGCAGTCTCCACATGCATGCTAAGCCGACATTATATTGTACCTCTTATGGTGCCAAAATGGCCTCCACTGATTTCAGGGAATGCAGGCTCCACATGCATGCCGAGCCCACACAATATGATACCTCCTTGGTGCCACACTGACCTCTATTACACTCAGGGAATGCAGGTTCCACACAATGCTGAGCCCACTCTGTATTCCACCTCTCCTGGTACCAGTTGGTGTTTAGTGTTAGGTTCCCGTCTTAAAGAGATCGCCTTGATGCAGCCACACCAATGTGACGTGCACCTGCATACTTGGATGTGCTGACTGACCCCCAGTTTTTTTTTAAGGACTGTTGTTATATCTGGCTGCAATATTTTTTTTTTTGGGGGGCAAAAATAATGCAAGTTTGCCTGACCTAAACACCACCTGCACAGCGTGTGCATTATACTGTTTCTGTATCCTATATATCTGACATCCGGTGTCATTTTTTTGCCGCTAATCAAGGCAACATTTTTTGGGGTTTTGGGGGGTATTATTGTCATTCTGTAAAAGTGGCGTAATACTTGGACAACATCGTTCCCAGCAGTGATTTTAGAGTCCAAGATGCATCCAGACTTCCTCCCCATGCTGTTCCCAAACCATTTCAGTGGCGTTTCAACCATTTTCTCACCTTTCCCTATGAACCTGACACCCTCCCCTCTTCAGAGCAGGGGGTGCCTGGTTTAGTGCTCGGGTTCTCCCATTGACTTTCATTGTGCTCGGGTGCCCGGTCGAGCACTCGAGCACCACCTAGTGGTCGACCCGAGCGCCTGAGCATTATGGTACTCGATCAACACTAGTCACTATAATTCATTGCATGGTGGGGGGATTCTTGATGTCAAATCTGAATAGTTGACATTTCTAACTATTTTGGAGAAGATAATAGATTTTTCATGAATTAAAAAAAGTCAAGGGCCACCATGGATGCTAGCTGAAGCTTTTGGAGTATATGAGGACCTCTGAGTGCTTGAACATGGAAAAAAACATTGATACACTGTACAGATACTGCAAAGGTCATTCTAGGGATATGTTCACCTGGTGGATTTAGGATCCATCAACAGAAATTCAAGGCAGACACTGAGATTTCTGTCATGGAAGTGCAATATGAACTGCTACAGATGGGGATTAGCCCTTCAGTCATTCAGTGGGAATAATACTTTACTTTCCCGTGTAGAATTCATGGAAGCAACTAGCCATAATCCACACTGAAATTTTCATAGGATGTGGACAGGATTTGATTCAGAATCTGTGCTGAAATTCAATGTCAAATATGACACATGGAACCTAAAGAGAACGTGTCATCAGATCTCTGGAGCACGCACAATAGGCTGACATTTCCTGTTTTCTGCTGTTCGCTTTTGAGCTTTGCCGTACAGAATGTGATATGACAGCAGAGTCATATCATTAAAAGGCAATATCAGCAAAGTCATGTAATCATGAGGCATGGATTTAATTAAAGATGGCAGCTCTAATGTGCTGCTGGGGACTTGTATGAGGCATACACATAAAAGACTTTGTATGCAGCACCCCTGCCTGTTCTCTGAAGGAAGATCCTCCATCTATTTATGAAGACTAAGACTATACAAGTGCAGCGTCCCACTATTACGGTAGTGGTACACTGCTAAAGGGATAAAAATGTATTAATGTGGTATTAAAGGGGTTTTCTGGGATTTTACTACTGATGACCTACCCTCAGGTACGGGCAGCCCTCACAGGAGCGCCGTACCTTCTCAAACAGCTGATCTGGGGGAGTGTCGGACCCCCACGGATCAGATACTGGTGACCTATCCTGAAGATAGGTCATCAGTAGTAAAATCCTGAAAACCTCTTTAACTGGTATATGCATTTCATGTATATATGGTACACAATAGGCCTAAGCTACCATCATGGTTAGAACTCAGGAGGAGAGGAGATAAAGTCTAGAAGGGAGCAATGCAGCCCTGTATAGAGAGACAGCCAGAGAAAACAAACATAACGAAAAGTGGAGAAAAGAGAAAAAGAAAAGACTGAAAAGCATTCCAGTGTTGAAAGGAGGTACGTGTAGAAGCTCTGTGGAGGGCCATTACAAAAGCAGTGCTCCAAGGACTCCAGTCAGCCCTTTGGTGCTCATTTGCACATAAATACTGAGATATCTCTACAGTGGTCCAACATACAGACAAAAGAACTATATAATTTTAATCAGCATTATCAATCCTCGTCTAATAGGGTTGATGATGCTGATATATACTCTTTAAAGAGAAGCTTATAGGCTCCACTGCAAACCTGTTCAGGAGATTTTAGTCTTCTGGTGACTGAACAGACTTAAAAAGGCAGAATCCAGACATGCCCACTATACTACATATTACCATGGAAACCTGTAGTACCAGTAATTGTGGGTACGGCCATCTGTGAAAAAGATTCAGAATTTGACATTAGAGCTGCCCCGTGAAAGAGAAGTGTTGCCCCCTATATTTGATGCTATAGCTACAGAAAAAAGTGCAGTGTGGGGCGAATTTGCTATTAGCTGAATTTGCAGCCTGAACCCTGTAAGAACTGTGGAAACTGCACATTGTGTAAGAACTGCCAGTCCATGCATGCTGAGAACTGGGACTAATGTACCTGAACTGTTCCACTGAAAACCTGCCTCATCATTGCCTCCTCTATCGCAGGGTATTTGCAGGGTATCCTGCCTTGCTCCTATCAATTCATCAACATCAAGGCCACCCCAAACCATCATCAGACAGGAGAAACCCCAGAACCAGGATGTGCCCTGAAGGGAGGTAAGGTGCGTCCTTCTCATTATTGCTCAGTCCAAAGAAGCTCCAGAGTGAGTAATGACTACAACCACCATACTCATTACTTGAGATGAGCGAATCATCCAAAATTCGCTTCGCCGAATGTTCATCGAACTTTTCAAAAGATTCGCATCTCATACGAATCTATTCGGCGAAGCTGTGTACAAATCATGCATTATTATATGGTGTTTTGCGAACAAACGTACAGTTGATAAGGTACGCAACTTATGTGAACACGTACACATGAGCGTACAAAATTGCGTACAAATCCTCAGTGTACAACTGTCTAGCGATGGCGTAATACGCAGGCACGCACGACGCTAGGCCACGGCGTTCACTCTTCAGAGGCAGAATTTTGCAAAATGACATCCAGGCGATCCTCAGCATTTAGCTCTGGAGAGCTGAAATACATGATCCGGCTGATGGAGCGGCAGGATTTACAAGTAGAAGCTCCGGCTACAGGTCCTTTGGCACTGCTGCCCTGTGCCACCTTCTCCTTTTTTTTGGAGCTCGAGGTCTGGCTGGAACCCTTTTGCTTTTCCATGCCAGACATTTTCACTTGACTGTGGCCCTGTAGCTGGTCTTTGTCTCTCTCCCTGTCTCTCTCCCTGTCTCTCTCCTTTTCTCTCTCCCTGTCTCTCTCCTTATCTCTCTCCCTGTCTCTCTCCGTCTCTCTCTGTCTCTCTCCCTGTCTCTCTCCCTGCCTGATTAATTACTAGCCCTGCACTGGCCCTGCACTTGCCCTGCAGTATCCCTGATGTGTAATATGGATTCCCAGAACAATTACACCCCAATTTTAACACAAGAGTTCTCTGTCTCTCAGAACTTCACAGACAGTTCTTCTGCTCGTCTCAGCAGTCGCAGCGCAACTGATATCACTGGCTTACCGAGCCTGAGCCAATCAAAGCAAGCCCTGCCCACTAGGTCAGGTGACCGCTTTCTTCCTGGGCTTTTGCCGCACGAATAGCCAACTGACAGTAAAAGTTCGCTAATTAACTGAATTCGTACGCATCAGCGTATATAGTAACTTATACATAGCATTAGTGCACAATTTATCTGACAAGTATGTAGCGAATACGTAGAAAGCCTTAAGAACATTTTTTAATCTGACGGAGCAAATCTCAAAAAATCCGGATTGCAGTGGAAAATTTCCAAGATTTGTATCAAATCTATGAAGCGGCGAATTCGCTCATCTCTACTCACTACTAATACTCCTATCCTTTCCTCTCTTTTCTCCTCCTGGGTCACTGCACAAGTCTATGGCCACATTTCTGACAATTAACTCTAATTTTCTGTAACTGCCATGAATAAATATCACATCTTGTGGGATGATGTGTGGCCTCCTGTTATCACCACTTGTCGCAAACTGAGAGCTACAGAATCCTTGAACTGAGAGACCTAAGTTTATAACTCTGGCAGATCGACACGCACCTAGGCTGAGATGTCAGCACTGTTCAATGTTGTGTCTCCCAGTGGTTGGGAGAACGACGATGAACTAAAATGACAGCAAGAGGTGCAGAGAGATAAACCTCTAATTGTCTGATAAGAAGAATGGAGCATAGCGATCCATTCTGTACTATAAGTGAAATAGGTTTTTACATCCCAAGCTTAGGGCGGCAAACAGTGTCTACACAAATCATTAGGAGGCATCTGCACAACATTGAGCTTCAAGCCAGGTGTCCAGCTACATCCATTGACCTCACACCACCACTCTCAAAGGCTATCATGGTGTGCAGGAAGACAGCCATGGAGGCTGGAATGGAGGTCTATCCTCTTCAGCACTGAGTCCTGCTTTTTTTCGGTCACAATTATAGCTGAAGACTGGTCTGGAGACCATGAAGGCAACGCCATGAAGAGGCCTTCATAAGGGAACGTCACACTGGTCCTAATCCCAAGATTATGGTGTGAGTTGGCATAATGAACAGTAGCCCCACCCCTCTAGTCTTCATTTCAGGCACACTAACATTCTCGGTGGTACACTGATTTGGTTGTGGAACCAGTGGTGTCCCAGGAGTTGTTTTTCAACAGGACAGTGCCAAGCTGCCTGTAGCTTGTGCTACTGTGAGTAGTCTGTGTGCCCTAAATGTGCTACCATGGCCTGCAGCGTCTCTGGGCTCGTCTCCCATAGAGCACATCTGGGACGTCATTGGCCATTAGTTGCAAAGGGCAGCAGATCTTGATGATTTGCAGGCCCAAGTGCATTCAGTGTAACATACATAGTAACATAGTAACATAGTTTGTAAGGCCAAAAAAAGACATCTGTCCATCCAGTTCGACCTGTTTTCCTACAAGTTGATCCAGAGGAAGGCAAAAAAACCCCTGTGAGGTAGAAGCCAATTCTCCTCACTTTAGGGGGAAAAATTCCTTCCCGACTCCAATCAGGCAATCAGAATTACTCCCTGGATTAACGACCCCTCTCTAGTAACTATAACCTGTAAGATTATTACCCTCCAAAAATACATCCAGGCCCCTCCTGATCTCTTATAGTGAACTTACCATCACCACCTCCTCAGGCAGAGAGTTCCATAGTCTCACTGCTCTTACCGTAAAGTGTGGCAGAACATTCCTCAGACAACCATGAATAACCTCACTGATAGCATGCCAAGGCATGTAAGTACATGTATTTCTGCACAAGATGCTCATACTCCATACTGAATATTTTGTTTCCTCTTTTTTAACATTTGCATATCATTAACATGCCTATCCATGTTGAGGAGTGCACATGACTAGGGATGAGCAAAGCCATGGAAGCTAGGTTTGGCTGAACTTCAGCTCAAAGTTTGGGTTCGGTACCCGAACTTGACCCGAACTTCACCCCGAACCCCATTAAAGTCAATGGGTACCCGAACTTCACATTATTATTTTCTATAACGGAAAATAATAGGATTCTTAAGACAGAATGTTAAATAAAATGGCCATTCAGGGTTTAAAAATAATAAAAAAACTCACTTCACCTGCTTGATCGTGCAGCCGGTGTCCTCTTCTTTCTGCAGGACCTGCAAAAGGACCTGCGATGTGTAACGTGGTAAGTGTGGTGACGTCATCGCAGGTCCTGCTGAATGAAGATAGAAGAGGGCACTGGCTGTGCGATCAAGTGGATGAGATGAGTTTTTTATATTATTTTTAACCCCTGAATGGCCATTTTATTTAGCATTCTGTCTTAAGAATGCTATTATTTTCCGTTATAACCATGTTATAACAGAAAATAATAAAATCACCCGAACACTGAACTCGAACTTTAGTGAAAAAGTCCAGGATCGGACTGGGTACCCGAACTCGCAAAGTTTAGTACGAACCAAACTGCTCAACTCTACACGTGACCAAAGTACAGTATATTATAACAATGGGTAAAAATAAAACAATCACATTTAAAGTAGAAACACCATTTCTGACCAAAAATAGATTAAAAACTATAACGAAATGAAAACACTTTTTCCAAAATGAAATAAAAACTTATGAAATGTCAAATTGTGTAGAACCGGTCTCCATCTTGTAAACACTGATCACACAAGATAATTTCCCTCTTTAAAAAAAAAAAGTGATTTCTTTTAAATCTTCCTCTCTGTAATTTCCACAGCAAAAATTCTTCAGCTGTAAGATCTTCAGAGATAGAAAACCCAACAGAGTGATTACAGTCTCCACATATCCACCCCCCAGGCTCATTTCATCTCTCGGCCTTGTGGTTAGACCCGTTGTATTATGAATAACAATCTGTCCTTACAAAAATATCTATTTTATTTAAAAGTTTTAAAAAAATTCCATTAACTTTTTGTAATTGATCGCATATGGCATTGTTGAAAAGTTGAAAAGTTTTCTTTGCTGTTTCAAATTCCTTCCTACAAAAAAAAGAAAACAGGACTTTCATGATGTACAAAAGACTTAAAAAATGAATCAGCAAACTTTTCGGAGTCACCATCAACCTGCTTCCGTCTGTGCGGCTTTTTGATGCCTCCCGATTCATCCGTCCTTTGAATGGGTTAAGCAATAGAAACGTTTAAACAACGAGCTTTGTGAAACCGTCGGTAATTACTGTATGTAAATTAACTGCAATCGCCCTATCTTAATTGTCGATTTAAAAATATAATAGAGTAAAGCTGTCTTTGACCAAATTAGCAATCTGTGGTTTTCGGTGGAAATTGTATAGCGCTATATAGCATCAAAGGCGAGAAGCCATTACACTGAGGATTTTAATGTATCTGAGAATGTTTATTGTGAGGTAGAGAGCTGAGGATGCATCTCCGAGATGTTGGGGTCAAACCAGTTCCAATTTGTTTTGATGGCGGATTTAAGTAATTTAGCTTTTAAGTTTCTAGGATTGCGCAAATCAACTTGGTGCAACCATTAAAGACTTTCATGAGTTGGAGTAAAACGCGTGGAAGATTTAAGTGGATTTCAGATGTCTTGCTGGGACTGTTTGTAAGGGTCTTAGAAATTAGATTTTTTTGAGTATGTGAGAATTTGGACATTACCAACGTTTTATATCTCAAACTGCATGGAAGCTGGTGTAAAAATGATAGAGATGACAACCATGAGATTAGGGTTTGCTCATGTTACAGTTTTCTCCAGGCTCCTATAAAGGTCTCTCTTGCTCGACCACACCCAGTGCCTTACAGGAACTGTGCCAACTCTATTATTGTGTGCTCTTAGGCTTTCTCTTGGGCAGTTCTATGATGTCTACAAGGCTTGTGTCACGAGGGGTGGGGAAGTAGTGAGCCCTATCTGTAGCCCCAACCGCTGTCCCTGCCTACTTACACGGCCCGTCCTAAACAACGGCGCGTAACTGGTCGACAGGCCCTGACCTACGTAAGTGCAGGGGCGTAAAGGGAAGGGAAAGCAAAGAGACAAAATAACTAACACAGACAGAACACACACAACACAATAAAGAAGAGTCAGCCAAGCCAAAGGGTCGTATCAAGAGGTCACGTCAATACCAGGGATCAAACAGAAAGTGAAGTCCAAAATACAAAAGCCGAAGTCCGATACACGCTGAAACAACTACTCACAAAACACGCTAGCACTGCTGGAAAGACCTATAACAGGCAACCTGTGGCCAGCAGGCTGCCTGCTTAAATAGGCCCAGAAGATGGGTCATGTGACGTGGCCATCGTCACGTGACCCAACTCAGAAACTAAAAACACCTAAGCACTGACTAATGGGCGTCGGCGCTCAGCTCCCCTGCTGCTTGTTGTCCAGGGGATGGAGAAAGCTGGCCATGCTTATGAAGCAGGCGTCGCTGGTTCCTCCAGTACCCTGGTTTCTAGGGGAAACGACCTGTTCAGAGTTAGACACGGGAGACCGGCGGCGCAGTAAGGATGAGGTTCACCGTGACAGCTTGCTATTTACTTTAAACCCACCTAGACCTTATACCCTTTGCCTGCTGATTAAGGAACAGCTGACCTCGGCCTTGTTACTTTCCACATCTTTGACTAGCTTTCTTTTTTAGTCTGCCTGGTACTGTTGGTGCTGTTTGGATTCTGACCTCAATTTCATCCCTGATCTTGCTTCTGTTTAGCACCTTACCTGGCACTGGTACTTGTGTTCATCCAGTCCTGACCTCGGGATTATCTAAGACTGTTTCTGGATTATCCCTAGACCTGACAACTCTGACCTCACTTCCTATGCTCCATCTTACTTCCTGACCTCACTTCTGCCCCTGTACCAGAGTCACCAATGCAAGATTAGTCTGAAGGGGGTGGCCTGGGGATTCCGTGTAGCGAGGTACAGATCCTTGTACAGAGGTTAAAAGGTGGGAATCCTAGAAGCTAAGCTTTGGTTTAGCCAGTACCAGGGTCCACTGACACTACATTCTGGTATATGAACCATAATAGGTCAGTTGTAACCCTCACAATGAGACTACTTGGGTTTTGGATACCTATTAGAGATGAGCAAATTTCCCAAAATTAGCTACGGGTCAGCTTGGATTTGAATCGACCTTCAGATTTGATACAGTCCAAATAAATTCAGTCTGAATCATAGTCCCATAGTCATAGGACTGTATTTAACCCTGTGATGGCATAACAGCTGTTACAGTAGTGGCCCATGGCAACTGCTTCTCTGCTTACCGGTCCCTCTTCCTGGTGGTTCCGGCCACCTTGTCTGCTCTGCCCCTCCACACAGGCTGTGGCCTACTTCCCAGCATGGGTCTTCAATGAGGGAATGCAAATTCTCCCTCTGGCTCTTGTAGGGCAAGTGCACAATCTAATCCATACCAGCCAATGGCTGGTCACCTTTTGGTACTTATGGCACTTTCCCCTATGTAAGGGTGCCTGAGCAATAGGTTTCACAGCTTGCTATTATCCTGCAGAGGTGTGCTGTTTCTGTTGTCTGTCCATGACTGACTTTCTACCCATTCACGGGATTCTGACCCTCTGTTGCCTGACCTGACCTCTGCCTGACTTCCATATTGACCCTAACCTGCCTGCCCTGACATTTGCCTGTCTCTGACTATGATTTTGCCTGTTCATTTGGTGCCCTGCACCTGTGTCTCTCGTCACCCATAGGTCAGCTGTCAATCACCCAGAGACTAGGAGGTAACGGCCTGGTGGTTCCCTTGCGGTGCAGTCCAGATCCTTGTACAGGGATTAAAGGGTGAAAACCTGGTGATTGTCAAGATAATGCCCTTAGGAGTAGCCCAAAGTCTAATCTGTTGGTTTATACAGTGGTGCTTCACCAATTGCCATAAAAACTGCATCAATAATGTCAAAGTGACATATATGGTTAAGAGTAAACAGATGGTAACCGGTGGTATGAAATAGCCTGTTTAAAAACATACTGCACTCTAAAATAAAAGAAATGGTCCAAAAATTTCCGAACAAATTCAATTACTTTAGAATTGAGTCACTTATTTTGACTTTTTCTCTTCTACAGACCTACATCTGTGAATGAAACTGAATTTAATCCTATGATACATGCCCTTTTAGATGTGTACTTTCAAAAGGTATAAAGTTACAGGAAAAAGAAAAGAAAAAAATCAGTAACCAAAAACATAAAATATTAGCTAGAGAACTGATAGCAACACACTGAGCATGCTCAACCTAACAAAGGCTCAGAACTACAGGTCGGTGCCATGGTAACTTATGAGGAAACACAGTGGGTAGCAGGGGAAGAAACGTACTTAACTTAACTACTGAACAGTAAATATGTGAAATAGACATTATATTAGGTAATGATTGATGATGAATTAGTCTAAAACATAAGTTATATTTATGGTAACCGGAATACCTCTTTAAACCTAAGCCGGACTCTTGTTGCGTAAGCTCATTGGAGGCCCACACTTGATTACTTGGGATATGGGTAAGGTTTTAGACACCAGTTGAGTACATATAAGTGGATAAATTGATTCGTTTTTGGCATAGGGGCAGATCTAGTGTATCTGGGGGTTGGAACCACTGTGCCACGGAATGTATTAGGCTTAGAGCTACTCCTAAGAGTGTTACTTAAGTGGCCTCACCCTTCCACTCCTTTACAGGGGTGTGGTCTTTGCTGCAAGTGAGCCACGAGGCTGCTGCCTCTTGCAGTAGTGTCTTTTCAGTGACAGCTGAGCCAGGTAGGTCAAGACACACCAGCACATGGCATCAAATGGGACAGAGGTCAGTGGACAAACCAAGGTCAGGGCAGGCAGAGTTCATTCAACCTGGTAAACAGGCCAAAGGCCTCCCCTGTTTGATTGTTGCCAGTGAGATATTATTTGTGAGAATGATCCCATGGACGACCAATCGACCACATACCGGCCATTACTTATGTCCTGTGGGTGGCCGGCTTAATGATGCATGTGGTACTCCCATTATCTGGCAAACTTGTAGGGTTTAGAAGAGATGAGAAAATATGTGACCTCACAGCTCAATGGAAGGTAAAATGAGATTAAAGGGGTTATCCAACTCCTATAATGACCCTTCCAATGCCTGGGCCCCTGATCATGCAACTCATAACATCTGACTCACAAGGGGGAGCAGCCAATAGCAGACTATGATGGGCGGAGCCTCCCTAGCGTAACCTGTGTGAAGGGAAGATGCAGTGGCGGTTGTGTGGGCATCAGGAGCGGCGCAGGAGTCTGGGCGTGGGGAAAGTATAACCTATATGATGGGCCTGGGCATTGGGGGTGACATTATGTGTCATGCACATGGTCTTATTATGAATCCATGAGGCAGTAACCTGTAGAGTTCTTTGTACCCATAATGCATTATCAGACAATTTTTTATGGTGGCGGACAATGTTTTATTTTCCATGTGTTTCCCACAATGAACAATGGCGTGTCCTCCATCACATTCCACTATAGAGACGCATTCTTCTCTAGAAGATCATTTTTAGGAAGAATACATTGCCTCAAGTAGATACCATCCAGTCTGTCTGTATGAACCCTAAGGCTAGTTTTGACGTAGTTCTCTGGATTCGGCATAACCGGATGTTACTGCAGTGCTTGCTGGCCACGTTGACTATAATGGGATCCAGCAGAGATTTGCATTGGCTTTTGTCCAGCCAAATCCCAGCATATTTGCCGGGTAGTGGCCAGATCTCCACTGGAGTCAATACGGCCAGCGGGCATTGTGATAACATCTGACTATGCAAGATCCAGAGAGCTCCGGCAGGCTGTTCTCTGCCAGGTGTCGTAACGCAGATGAGAAAGAGGCCTGAGGAGTTTTGAAATACTGAAGAATCAGTCAAATGTCCAAAAAGCAGAGACCCACAGAAGATGATGATAAACCAAAGACATAGTAACATAGTTTATAAGACCAAAAAAATCCCTCTGTCTCTCCAGTTCGGCCTGTTATCCTGCAAGTTGATCCAGAGGAAGCCAAAAAAAACCCTGTGAGGTAGAAGCCAATTTTCCTCACTTTAGGGGAAAAAATTCCTTCCCGACTCCAATCAGACATCAGAATAACTCCCTGGATCAACGACCCCTCTCTAGTAACTATAACCTGTAATATTATTACCTCCAGAAATACATCCAGGCCTCTCCTGATCTCTTATAGTGAACTTACCATCACCACCTCCTCAGGCAGAGAGTTCCATAGTCTCACTGCTCTTACCGTAAAGAATCCTCTTCTATGTTTATGTACAAACCTTCTTTCCTCCAGACGCAGAGGATGTCCCCTCGTCACAGTCACAGTCACAGTCCTGGGGATAAATAGATGATGGGAGAGATCTCTGTACTGACCTCTGATATATTTATACATAGTTATTACATCTCCCCTCAGTCGTCCCTAATTTTGATAATCTTTCTGGGTACTGTAGTCCACCCCTTCCAGTTATTACTTTAGTTGCCCTCCTCTGGACCCTCTCCAGCTCTGCTATGTCTGCCTTGTTCACAGGAGCCCAGAACTGTACACAGTCCTCCATGTGTGGTCTGACTAGTGAAGTGTAAAGTGGCAGGACTATGTTCTCATCACCGCCATCTATGCCCATTTTGATACAACCCATTATCTTATTGGCCTTGGCAGCAGCTGTCTGACACTGGTTTCTACAACTTAGTTTGCTGTTCACTAAAATTCCTAGGTCCTTTTCCATGTCAGTGTTACCCAGTGTTTTACCATTTGGTATGTACTGGTGACTTGCATTATTCCTTCCTATGTGCATAACCTTACATTTGTCAGTGTTAAACCTCATCTGCCACTTCAAAAACCAAAGACCAAAAAACAAACTAAGAGAAGTTGGTCCTCGCAGGAAATCATTTCAGACCTTCTCTACCTCTTACCCCCTTGCCAACCTCATACAGTACTGCTCACAAATATGGCCGCTAAAGTTCAACACCTCAGAAGATGTTTTTATTGAAATCTCCCGTATTGTATTTTCTTCCCTCGATTTTCCCTTTAAACTCATGGCATATTAAGCTTTACAACATTTTCTTTAATTAACTCATCAACTGAGGTGAAGTCTGCCTCCATTCTTAGTAGAAAATGGATTTCACCGCTTTGACTTGTACAAAAAACATCTCCAATTCATTATGGCTCTGAGCTACGAATACGGTTGTCATCTTTTACCAATTAATTTAACAGCTTACATTTTTTTTACATGGTTTTTTAATATTTTTTCTTCCCTGTGGTGCTCCGTATCGTAACTCACTTGTATCCAATCTAATAGGGATCATCTGAGAATGAAGAACATGAACCTGGCCATCTCTCTGTTGTATGATTTTTATTCTTCCTCGAGCGGAGGCTACGGGAGGTGGGGAAGGGTCAATGAGACGATTAGATAATAAAGCACCTCTGTCTGGCAGACCGTGGGTGATATTACAAATATCCATCAATTCCATGGCATTTAGCGGACCCGCTGTAATTAATTTGATGTTATTAAATCAATATTTTATGAAAGCGGACTTGATGGTAATTGAACATGCAGGAGGCAAATGGAAAATAAAAAAATCATTCGTGTTTTATACCTAGAAATGTGTTAATAGTATGGGAGCTATAAATTGATGATTAGACAGGAGGGAGATTCTGGTAGCACTGTGCTTGAAGAAAAACCTATCAAAAATGTACCATATTTTTCGCCCTATAAGAAGCACCTAGATTATAGATTCATTTGACCCCCAACGTTAATCAGACCTCAGCTCAGTCCCCCTATGTTAATAAGACCCTCAATCAGTCATCATCACAGTTCCCCAATATTAATAAAACCCTCAATCAGACCTCAGCTCAGAACCCAATGTTAATAGGACCTCAGATCAGACCTCAGCTCAGATCCCAATGTGAATGACCCCCAATCAGACCTCAGATCAGAGCCCCGATGTCAATGATCCCCCCGGACTTTAGATAAAGGCTCCAATATAAATTAGACCCCCTTCAGCTCAAACCTCAGATCAGAGTCCAAATTTGAAAGCCCCCCAGGCCTCAGATAAGAGCCCCAATATGAATACCTCCCCCATTCAGACCCCCAATGTGAATCAGACCTCAACTCAGACCCCAATGTTAATAGGACCCTCAATCAGACCTCATCTTAGTCCCCCTATGTTAATAAAACCCTCAATCAGACCTCATTTCAGTCCCCCAATGTTAATAAGACCCTCAATCAGACCTCAGATCAGACCTCAGCTCAGATCCTAACATGAATGACCCCCAATCAGACCTCAGATCAGAGCCCCAATGGAAATGACCCCCCAGACCTCAGATCATGACTCCAATATAAATAAGACCCCCTTCATTCAAACCTCAGATCAGAGTCCAAATTTGAAAGACCCCCAGGCCTCAGATAAGAGCCCCAATATGAATACTTCCCCCGCATTCAGACCTCATATCAGACCCTCAATGTGAATCAGACCTCAGATTAGACCCCCAATGTTAATAAGACCCTCAATCAGACCTCATCTCAGACCCCAATGTTAATAAGACCTCAGATCAGACCTCATCTCAGACCCCAATGTTAATAAGACCTCAGATCAGACCTCATCTCAGACCCCAATGTTAATAAGACCTCAGATCAGACCTCATCTCAGACCCCAATGTTAATAAGACCTCAGATCAGACCTCATCTCAGATCCCAATGTTAATAAGACCCTCAATCTGACCTCAGCTCAGACCCCCAATGTGAATGACCCCCAGACCTCAGATCAGAGCCCCAATATGAATAAGACCCCCTCATTCAAACCTCAGATCAGACTCCAAATTTGAATGACCCCCAGGCCTCAGATAAGAGTCCCATGCTTAGAGAAAAAAAATAAAAAATCAACTTACCCCTCCTGCTGCGGACACTACTGCCACTCCTAGGATATAGCTCTCTTCTTCTTCCTGAAGTGTGCTGTGCTGTGACCCGACGCGCACAGCGTGAGGACACAGAGCGCACCAACGTCCTCATGCTGTGCTCAGGACACAGCACAGTGAGTGGCGGTAGACCAGGAAGCATTAAGTACAGAGCGCACACATGGAGTGCTGTATTCACCACTTCCAAGTCCTCCTGTACTAATGAGCGCTTCACTTGTTAGTATTCAACCCATAAGATGCAATTACATTTTCCCCCTACTTTGGGGGGAGGGAGTGTGTTTTATAGGGTGAAAAATATGGTATATTATTTAAAAATAAATTATAGGCTACAGATTGGAGATAATAAAGATATATGGGTTAAGAAATGTTAGGTGGGCCATACTCATTAGCTCGTGTTTGTTGGTCTGACAGCAGTACCTCCCGACCTTCTTCACATATCTACGCTTGAGTGGTGAGAGGGGAGAAATCTGATGGCAGACATCTCTGGTGGGGCTTATCTACCCTGAAAGCCTCAGGCATGTTGAAATCCAACTGCCAGACCCTTGTAGCTGGGAGAACCATTGCACACATTAGATGGTCGACCAGTTTTGCCAAAATTGGTGGATTTTGCCAACCTTAAGCGGGGCGAAATGTAATTTTAGATGCCTACACTCGATGCTCTGGATCTCACAGGGAGTTTGGAAGAATGAAGAGAAGATGCGACACTATGTAGACTACTTGTGGCGTCTAGTAAGGTGTCTTAGAAACAGATATATTAGCTGAAAAAAGGGGTGCCCTCAGAGTAGGAGGAGTTTCATGTGATAAAAAACAGTTTTATGGAATCCAGAGGAAAAAAAACAGACTGGTTTGCGTTTCCCACTTATAAAAGCAGAGATAATACGCGAGTTTGAGCGTTCGCGTGTTTGACTTTAAGTGTGTGGTTGAATTAAGTGTGTGACTTTAGATTGCGTGACTTTAGATTCGGGAACTTTAAAAGGGACTACAGTACGTCTTTCCATATCATTGTATTGTATTTTTTCGCTTTTGCTTGTGTAATCCCCATTAGAATGGCTTCCATCATTGACAGCGCAGTCCAGTGCACATCTTGTCTGACGTCTGCAGTCCTGGAACAGCCGTTTAAGGGTGCATATATTTGTTCAAAATGTGAGCAAATTGTCCGCTTGGAATCGCACATCATGTATCTAAGCGGGCGAATTTCAACGCTGAGAAGCGCTGACAATTTGGAAAAGAGTTTGCTGCTCAGTGAGAAAGCACTCTATGGGGTAGATGTGGGGGAGGGGGGTAGTGAGGAGGCCCAGGAAAGTGAGGTAGCTAGCTGGGTAACAGTTAGAAAGCGGGGTAGAGGGAAAAGTGCCAGGGAGGCTAGCCCTGATCTGACACAAGTTTGGCAGATGAGGGGGATGTTACTTCAGGGAGAGCACTGCTGCAGCCGGACACTTCCTCTGCCAGTCGGGGGAATGTCAGCTCCAGTAAGCAGGGGACCAGGAGAGCAGGGCAGGCCAGACAGGTGCTGGTAGTGGGCGACTCCATTATTAGGGGTACAGAGAGGGCAATCTGTCACAAAGACCGGGATCGTCGGATGGTGTGCTGCCTTCCAGGCGCTCGAGTTCGGCACATCGTGGATCGGGTTGACAGATTACTGGGAGGGGCTGGAGAAGATCCAGCAGTTATGGTCCATATCGGAACCAATGACAAAGTTAGAGGTAGGGGGGTGTCCTTAAAAATGATTTTAGGGATCTAGGGCATAAGCTTAGGGCAAGGACCTCCAAGGTAGTGTTTTCCGAAATACTGCCTATACCACGAGCCACACAAGAAAGGCAGCGGGAGATTAGGGAGGTAAACAAGTAGCTCAAGAACTGGTGTAGGAAGGAGGGATTTGGGTTCCTGGAGAACTGGGCCGACTTCTCTGTCGGCTACAGACTCTACCGTAGGGATGGGCTGCACCTCAATGGGGAAGGGGCAGCTGTTTTGGGGGAGAAGATGGCTAGAAGGCTAGAGGAGTGTTTAAACTAGGGACTGGGGGGAGGGTAACTACATTATAGGAGGGGAAGATAGTGCAGATAGAGACCTGGGGCAAGGTAATGGAACTGGGGGAGGAATGGAAGGAGGAACTAGAACAGATCAGAAGGAAAGGTGTAGGGTAAGAAATATACATCAACCTCTTAATTGTTTGTACACTAATGCCAGAAGCCTAGCTAATAAAACTGGTGAACTGGAATTAGTGATGTGTGAGGAGGACTATGACATAGTGGGAATAACTGAGACATGGCTGGATGATAGCTATGACTGGGCAGTTAATGTACAGGGTTACAATCTTTTTAGAAAGGATCGCCAAAACCGGAGAGGGGGAGGGGTCTGCCTTTATGTAAAGTCGTGTCTAAAGCCCACAATCCGGGAAGATATAAGTGAGGGACATGAAGATGTGGAGTCACTGTGGGTAGAAATAAATGGAGCCAAAAACAATAATAAAATACTACTAGGGGTTTATTATAAACCACCTAATATATCAGAGACCACAGAAAATCTACTTCTAAATGAAATAGACGAGGCGGCAAATCAGAATGAGGTCGTTATTATGGGGGATTTCAACTACCCAGATACAGACTGAGAAACTGAAACCTGTATATCTCATAAAGGAAAAAGGTTCTTGGAAATAACCAAAGACAATTACCTTTCCCAACTGGTTCAGGACCCGACTAGAGGGACGGCCATACTGGACTTAGTATTAACCAATAGACCTGACAGAACAACAGATGTGCAGGTCGGGGGACACCTGGGAAATAGTGACCATAATATAATAACCTTCCAATTGTCATTCAAAAGAGCGTTTCTTCAGGGAGGAACAAAAATACCAAACTTCAAAAAAGCAAAATTTAGCCAACTAAGAGAGGCCATAGGCCTAACTAACTGGGACAAAGTCCTCAAAAATAAAAATACAGCCACAAAATGGGATATTTTCAAAAGCATCCTAATATCTAATTGTGAGAGGTACATACCTTATGGGAATAAAAGGTTAAGGAACAAGAAAAAACCAATGTGGATAAATAGAACTGTAAAGAAAGCAATAAATGACAAACAGAAAGCATTTAAATCACTAAAACAGGAGGGGAGCGAGGAAGCATCGAAAAACTACAAGGAAAAAAATAGAATATGTAAAAGACAAATAAAAACAGCCAAACTAGAGACCGAGAGATTAATCGCTAAAGAGAGTAAAACTAACCCTTAAATGTTCTTCAATTATATAAATACTAAAAAGTATAAACCTGAAGGTGTCGGCCCCTTACAGAGTAATGAGGGGGGAGTTGTAGAGAGCGATGAGGAGAAAGCGAAGCTACTAAATAACTTTTTCTCCACTGTATTAACTGAGGAAAATAAACTGTCAGATGAAATGCAGAGTATAAAAGTAAATTCCCCTTTAAAAGTGCCCTGTCTGACCCAGGAAGAGGTGCAGCAACGTCTTAAAAATATTAAAATAGACAAATCACCAGGACCGGATGGCATACACCCCCGTATCCTAAGAGAATTAAGTAATGTCATCGCCAGACCCTTATTTCTGATATTTAAGGACTCTATACTGACGGGGAGTGTTCCACAGGATTGGCGCATAGCAAATGTGGTGCCAATATTCAAAAAGGGTCCAAAAACAGAGCCTGAAAACTATAGGCCGGTAAGTTTAACTTCTGTTGTGGGTAAACTGTTTGAAGGTTTTCTGAGAGATGCTATCTTGGAGTACCTCAAGGAAAATAAGCAAATAACTCCATATCAGCATGGCTTCATGAGGGATCGGTCATGTCAAACCAATTTAATCAGTTTCTATGAGGAAGTAAGTTCTAGACTTGACCGCGGCGACTCAATGGATGTCATATATCTGGACTTCTCCAAAGCGTTTGACACGGTACCACATAAAAGGTTAGTATATAAAATGAGAATGCTTGGCCTGGGAGAAAATGTCTGTATGTGGGTAAGTAACTGGCTCAGTGATAGAAAACAGAGGGTGGTTATTAATGGTACATACTCAGATTGGGTCACTGTCACTAGTGGGGTACCACAGGGGTCAGTATTGGGCCCTATTTTATTCAATATATTTATTAATGATCTTGTAGAAGGCTTGCACAGTAAAATATCAATTTTTGCAGATGACACTAAACTGTGTAAAGTAATTAACACAGAAGAGGACAGTGCACTGCTACAGCAGGATCTGGATAGACTGGAGGCTTGGGCAGAGAAGTGGCAGATGAGGTTTAACACTGACAAATGTAAAGTTATGCATATGGGAAGGAATAATGCAAGTCACCAGTACATACTAAATGGTAAAGCATTGGGTAACTCTGACATGGAAAAGGACCTAGGAATTTTAGTGAACAGCAAACTAAGCTGCAGAAACCAGTGTCAGACAGCTGCTGCCAAGGCCAATAAGATAATGGGTTGCATCAAAAGAGGCATAGATGCCCGTGATGAGAACATAGTCCTGCCACTTTACAAATCACTAGTCAGACCACATATGGAGTACTGTGTACAGTTCTGGGCTCCTGTGAACAAGGCAGACATAGCAGAGCTGGAGAGGGTTCAGAGGAGGGCAACTAAAGTAATAACTGGAATGGGTGGACTACAGGACCCAGAAAGATTATCAAAATTAGGCTTATTCACTTTAGAAAAAAGACGACTGAGGGGAGATGTAATAACTATGTATAAATATATCAGGGGTCCGTACAGAGATCTCTCCCATCATCTATTTATCCCGAGGACTGTGACTGTGACGAGGGGACATCCTCTGCGTCTGGAGGAAAGAAGGTTTGTACACAAACATAGAAGAGGATTCTTTACGGTAAGAGCAGTGAGACTATGGAACTCTCTGCCTGAGGAGGTGGTGATGGTAAGTTCACTAAGAGAGTTCAAGAAGGGCCTGGATGTATTTCTGGAGGTAATAATATTACAGGTTATAGTTACTAGAGATGGGTCGTTGATCCAGGGAGTTATTCTGATTGCCTGACTGGAGTCGGGAAGGAATTTTTCCCCCTAAAGTGAGGAAAATTGGCTTCTACCTCACAGGGTTTTTTTTTGCCTTCCCCTGGATCAACTTGTAGGAAAACAGGCTGAACTGGATGGACAGATGTCTTTTTTCGGCCTTACAAACTATGTTACTATGATGGCAGAGGGGGGAAACTTTTGAAGATGAGTGGTGACCATGGCGGCCATTTTGAAGTCGGCCATTTTGGATCCAATGTTAGTTTTTTTTCAATGGGAAAAAAATCATGTGACACATCAAACTTATTGAGAATTTCACAAGAAAAACAATGGTGTGCTTGGTTTTAACGTAACTTTATTCTTTCAGGTGCTGCACATCTCGTATCTTCACAGCATAGACAATTGCCTTCAGATGACCCCAAAGATAAAAGTCTAAGGGGGTCAGATCGGGAGACCTTGGGGGCCATTCAACTGGCCCACGACGACCAATCCACTTTCCAGGAAACTGTTTATCTAGGAATGCTCGGACCTGACACCCATAATGTGGTGGTGCACCAAAACTCAGGGAAGGTGCCAGCTTCAGTGCATAAAGAGGGAAACACTTCATCATGTAGCAGTTGAATGGCCCCCAAGGTCTCCCGATCTGACCCCCTTAGACTTTTATCTTTGGGGTCATCTGAAGGCAATTGTCTATGCTGTGAAGATACGAGATGTGCAGCACCTGAAACTACGGATACTGGAAGCCTGTGCTAGCATTTCTTCTGCGGTGTTGCTATCAGTGTGTGAAGAGTGGGAGAAGAGGGTCGCATTGACAATCCAACACAATGGGCAGCACTTTGAACACATTTTAGAAGCGGTCAGAAACTTGTAAATAACTCATGAAAGAATAAAGTTACGTTAAAACCAAGCACACCATTGTTTTTCTTGTGAAATTCTCAATAAGTTTGATGTGTCACATGACTCTCTTCCCATTGAAAAAAAACTAAAGTTGGATCCAAAATGGCCGACTTCAAAATGGCCACCATGATCACCACCAATCTTCAAAAGTTTCCCCCCTCCCATATACTAATGTGCCACAAACAGGAAGTTAATATCACCAACCATTCCCATTTTATTTAGGTGTATCCATAGAAATGGCCCACCCAGTGGCAATTCTTCAGATAAGTGGTGGTCGTTGGATAATATGGACAGCTTGTGATCTATAGACAAGGGTCTCCACCAGTGGACCTCATTCTATCACATCCATATGTCCTAATAGGACATATACACAGGAGTTGTCTTCATGGGTGTAAATGGGGTAACAGTTCCTTACGTTAGTGCGGTGGAAGGGTGGAGGTTACCATTTAGACCAGTGGAGGACTTCTTGGTTCTCATGATGAAACCAAGGAACACTAGAGGCTTCACTATCACCAGGCCTGAAAATGTTCTATACATAATTCCATAGACTCATCCAGTCTGAAATCCCTTTAGATCGGCATTGTGTGCTCCGGCACGTGGGATCGATGGTTCCTGACTACAGAGGTGATGGAGATGGCGGATCCAGGATGATTATCTACATGGGCTGTAATATAATGTAATCAGGAAGCCTGCTCCTTCAAGGGGAAAGAGTTCGTTATGGTGGCACGCACCCAGCTACAGAGAAAGGCGGAATATTCCATCCTGATCTCGTTAGACCATTGATGCCGCCCCTCCTGAACTGTAATGTTATTAAGGGATCTGCTAAATGAGGTGAAAAACTGAGAGAAATGACGGGTGAAAGCAAATTCAGGGGGGGAAGCAAAGGCTTCATTATCAGGTGAGCGGCGGGAACAAGGAACCGGAAATCAACCGCTCAGATCAGTCACCCCTAAATATCTACACAGTATTATCTATCTATTATTATCTAGTATCTCTCTATCTATATTATATCTATCTCCTATCTATCTATCTATCTATCTATCTATCTATCTATCTATCTATCTATTTATCTATCTATCTTTATCTATCTATCTATCTATCTATCTATTATCTATCTATCTATATTATATCTATCTCTTATCTATATATCTATTTATCTATCTATCTATCTCTATCTAATATCTATCTATCATTCTATCTACTTATTATCTATCTATCTCATATCTATCTATCTATCTATCTATCTATCTATCTATCTATCTATCTATCTATCTATCTGTATTATATCTATCTCATATCTATCTATCTATGATCTATCTATCTATCTATCTATCTATCTATCTATCTATCTCATATATATCCATCTATCTCATATCTATCTATCTATCTATCTATCTATCTATCTATCTATCTATCTGCCTCACCTACCTTTACGTGTGCATCATTTGTATGCACACAGTATGACCGGACCCTCTAGCTGGTCCCACATTCCCGGAATACTCATAGATGGATCTAGTTATCTCTATCTCGTTCATACTCACTGTGTAGTGTAGTATTTTTTTCGTAATTCATTGGTGTTTCTTCCACGGTTCCTTGTAATTACTAACTTGCTATAAATAATGAATACCTAATTGCTCTGTGAATTTCACTTGTCAAGAGGCAGCAACTGAGAAATGGAAAGTGAGAAATAAAAAAAGCAGTATCTAGTGGAAAGGGAATATCTATCTATCTATCTATCTATCTATCTATCTATCTATCTATCTATCTATCTATCTATCTATCTATATTATATCTATCTATCTATCTATCTATCTATCTATCTATCTCTTATCTATCTCATATCTATCTATCTATCTATCTATTATCTATCTATCTATCTATCTCATATCTATCTGTTATCTATCTGTCTATCTATCTATCTATCTCTTATCTATCTCATATCTATCTATCTATCTCATATCTATCTATCTATCTATCTATCTATCTATCTATCTATCTATCTATCTATCTATCTATCTATCGTCTAACAGACACTATAAAACGGGATATAAATAATGAGACAACGCAAAATCAGCTGAGGGTTTCGAGTTCTTTGAATGAAAGGAACATGACAAACCCACACATGGTGATGGCTTCTCACACGAGGCTAAGAAAGTCCTTGGAGAAGTCACACTGGACGGTTTTCTGGAGAAGCACTTACCCTGATTGTGATTAATGAGATAGCTTTAGATGGCGGTACTACCACTTTAAGTAGTGCGTCTTGACGGCCATCTTGCTCAAAATCAATCGATAGCCAACATAAAATGTCCATAAAAAGTGGAAAAAAATTTACGGGAAATCAATGTATTATTTTAAGTGACTCATTGGTGAGACTTTTAGATAACATTATAAACCATTAATATAATACGGCCGGGACTGTGAATAGTGGGATCAATTCTGTAAGTGATGCCGTCCTGACCGTGTGACCGTAGGTTGTAACCTTTCCCCTTGGTGGATTGATGTCCTCGCCTCAGTATTATCATTCAGGAGATTATCGCTGATTATGGAATCAAGACATTTTCATTGCCTTCGCCATAAAAACAAGGGTAGCCCAAAGGCAAGGCCGTCATTTATAGTGACTGATGGCGCCACAATCTCGTTTCCCAAGCTTCGAGAACACAGGGGGAACAAGCAAATATTATGTAGATGTTCCCATTGGCTGGATTGCTAGAGAACCACATTTGCAGGTCTGACACCCTTGAGAGGCTGTAGACTGTGCCCTGTGCAGCAGCGTGCAGCATGTCACAGGCAGTGTGTTAACTCCAGCCCACTGAAAGGAAGGACAGAGATGATTGGTTGACCGCGGCATTTCATCACCCGGCCAGCTGTAGGTGACCTCCTGAATTCCATTGTATCACTATCCTCAGTAGGGTGATAGGGCGGTACTTGATGCGGCATTGTGGTATTTGGGTTTGCTGGGTTGGTATTTTGTGCTGCACTATGGTATTGCTAACCTCATCTACTGTTGTTCCTACCTAGTTGTGGCTTGTGTTGGTCCCACCTTCTGTCAATTTAAACTTGTCTACAACTTAAAGGGGTTGTCCGAGTTATGAAAAAATATGAATATATAACTAATAACTAATTTAAGCAAGTTTTAGGTTAAAAAAAAATTGTATTTCCTAAAAATATTTACTAATTTCCCTGGTTCTCTTCTGGCCTTTGTTTACCTGCAATAACAACAATTTCTGCCCCTCCCCCTGCTCTGCAAAGGGAGTGAATACAAGAGCTGCCCTGAGTGACATGTCTGCTTGCTAGTATACTCAGCAGCATGTTGTATGTGTAGGACTACATGTCCCAGCTGTACAATGACACTGCTGATACACACAGGAACTTCCCCCTACCTTTCTTGTGCAATACTCTGCAGATCTCCTCCAGCTTGTGAGCTCCTGTGCCCAGTATTTGTCTACTTACTGCCTGCAGCTACTGTTGTAAAGCCTTGAGCCCTGAGTTTTTTCTGGCTGAAGGGGTTAATGTTTTATCTGAAGGAATCCAGGGAGAGAGCAGATAGCAGCAGCCAGCAGTGCAGGGGGTTTGGCCAGCACAGTGATGTCTCGTGTACAGACTCTTATCTGATCTCTGAGGCTTATGCACGAAACATCACAGAGCAGGGAGATAAGCTGACATCAGAGGTCATGTGACCCTCAGTGACATCTGAGAAACCAGCAGCTTTAGAAGCACAAACTGTATGGGAAAGTCGTTATATTTGACTAGTTAGAAACATACAAAGAACAAAAAAATAACTTGGACAACCCCTTTAAGGCCACTTTAAGGGTTTTTTTTTCCCAGGGCCACTTTCAGTACCCAGTCCGCTCCTGGATGAATACATTTGTCCAAATTCATTCTGCATCCAAATGTACTGTAACTAGCTTGGCATAGTCAAATACATTCGACCAAATCAGAAGCGCTCAGATCCCTCTTGAAAAGCTGTGTATAAAACTCTGGGAACTCCTAGGACTTTATTCTACTCCTGTGAACAAGTCCTTTAACTCAACAACAGAGTCAGAGTGACACTGAATTATGTGGGTGGAGGCTGGCGGTAGCACACAGCCTGTTAAAAACACACTTCGTTGCCCGATTTGTTATGATTTTTTACATCAAAAAAGGTCCAAAAATGATCCCTTTTGGGAGAATAGCAATAGGTTTTCTACGCTAAAAGAATATGATCTGTTTGGAATTGATTCACTCATTGCTACACCTGATCCTCTTTTTGAAGAGAAATAAAATAAATATATATTCTATTTTCACCAATTCCACCACCATAAATACATGTGACAGTGTGCCTGAGGTCCAGGAAAGTGAAGAAGCAATAGTTTTTGTTTTTAGAACATTGGTAAAAACATTAATTTGGAAGCTGACAGACACAGCAAGAGGTGTGTGGCTGTGTAGGGGTAGTAGTAGTAGTAGCAGCAGCGTCAGTATTAGCTGCAGCATCAGTACAATATGGAATCTGATGGACTCAGGAGATGTGCAACTGTGTAGGGGTAGTAGTAATGGCAGCAGCAGCACAGTATGGAACCTGTTGGACAAGGCGTGAAATGTGCTGCTGTGTAAGGGTAGAAGTAGTGGCAACAGAACAGTATGGAACATGATGGACAAGGCAGGAAATGTGTGGCTGTGTAGAGGTAGTAGTAGTGGTCACAGAACAGTATGGAACATGATGGGCAAGGCAGGAGATGTGCAGCCCTGTAGGGGTAGAAGTAGTGCCAGCAGCTGTAGAATATGGAACATGATGAACAGGGCAAGAGATGTGTGGCTGTGTAGGGGTAGAAGTAATGGCTGCAGCAGTAGAGTATGGAATGTGATGGACAAGGCATGAGATGTGCAGCCATATAGAGATAGTAGTAGTGGCAGCAGCAGTAGAGTATGGAGCGTGATAGACAAGGCATGAGATGTGCAGCCATGCAGGGGTAGAAGTAGTGGCAGCAGCAGTAGAGTATGGAACATGATGGACAATGCATGAGATGTGAAGCCATGTAGAGATAGTAGTAGTGGCAGCAGCAGTAGAGTATGGAACGTGATGGACAAGGCATGAGATGTGAAGCCATGTAGAGATAGTAGTAGTGGCAGCAGCAGTAGAGTATGGAACGTGATGGACAAGGCATGAGATGTGTGGCTATGTAGGGGTAGAAGTATTGCCAGCAGCAGTAGAGTATGGAACTTGATGGACAAGGCATGAGATGTGCAGCCCTGTAGAGATAGTAGTAGTGGCAGCAGCAGTAGAGTATGGAACGTGATGGACAAGGCATGAGATGTGAAGCCATGTAGAGATAGTAGTAGTGGCAGCAGCAGTAGAGTATGGAACGTGATGGACAAGGCATGAGATGTGTGGCTATGTAGGGGTAGAAGTATTGCCAGCAGCAGTAGAGTATGGAACTTGATGGACAAGGCATGAGATGTGAAGCCATGTAGGGACAGAAGTAGTGGCTCCAGCAGTAGAGTATGGAACATGATGGACAAGGCAGGAGATGTGTGGCTATGTACGGGTAGTAGTAGTGGCAACAGAACAGAATGGAAATGGTTGGACAAGGCAGGTGATATGTAGCTGTGTATGGAATATGTAGTAGTGCCTATGGAATATGCCAATATCGTCCTTCCTGATTGGCTGTCTGCAACTCATTATGGGCAAGCCTGCCGGCAAGTAAACCACCTGGAGGCATGTGATCCTCTGTCTTCATCATCCCTGCCTACTCTGCTGTCTTCTGATCTGTAAAATGTTAGATGCCATTTTGAACAATTTGCGCAAATTGAATCCCAAAAGTTTTTGATTTTCTGGAACCCCAAAGTTTTGGAAAATGCTAAACAAATTTGATTTGTTTAGAATTGATTTACTCATCTCTACACTGCTCCTCTTTGTTCTCCCATAGCTGTCTGTCTGCACCCCCAATGCAAACACATACATGGTCAGCCAAACCAACTGTGTATATAGCGGTAGTCAGGAGAAATAGCTGTTGGCCCAATGTGCGGTGTATGGCAGCTTTATATTGGGAACAAAAGGTGAAGGATTATACTTTTTTGTCATTCAAATTCAATAGAAAGTATGGGGTCTAGGGTTTTTCTACTGTACCTCTCCTTCTTCTGTATATCCCCCTACCATAACTATTTGGAATCAAGAGTATGTGGGTCAAAACATCATCTGACAGAAATCAAAAAGGGTTGTGTTATCATCACAATCTCTCAGTAGTGCAGCCTCAGGCTTCAGATCTGTAACTCCAATCAATAATACAATGGATTTGGAAAGTATTCAGCCCCTTTACTCAGGCCTTAGTAAAAGCCCATTTGGCAGTCATTAGAGTCTCCAGTCTTCTTGGGGATGAGGCCACAAGGTTTGCACACCTGAATTTGGGGATTATTGGTTGTTCTTCTCTGCAGATCCTCTCAAACCCTGTCAGATTGTAGGTGGACAGCCATTTTCAGATCTCTCCAGAGATGTTCCATTGGGTTTAGAGTTCTGGCTGGGCCACTGAATGAGATTCACAAAGTTTTAACTAAGTCACTCATGTGGTGTCTTTGCTGTGTGCTTAGGGTCATTGTCTTTTTAGAAGGTGAACCCTCGGCCCGGCGGCTTCAGTCCAGAGCACTGTGGTTCAGGTTTTCACCAACCATCTTCAATCCCCCCTCCCTCCAACACTTCCTCATGTTCTCTCTATTCATTTGACACTATAAGAGGCCACCAGGCTCCTCTCTTCTTCTCGACTGACTACCCACACTAGTGATCCTACTCCCTCACACCGTCTCCGGTCCCTCTCCTCTGCCATCATTAGTCACCTAACTACAATATTTTACCTCTCTCTATTCTGTTATCTTTCTGTCCCCTTTTAAACATTCTGTTATAATCCTACTACTGAAAAAACATCTCTTGATCTGACCTTCATCTCTAAACTCCTGACACATCTGGTTTATTCTTGCCTAAAAAGTTACCTCTCTGCTAAGTTTCTTATTTACCCCTTACAATCTGGCTTTCAAACTCTACCCTTGACAGAAACTGCCCTTAAGTGTCTAATGATCTCCTGACAGCGAAAAGGAATGGAAACTACTCTTCAGTAATTCTCCTGGATCTTTCTGCAGCATTTGACACTGTAGACCACAAATTTCTACTCTATTGACCTTAAGAACACGGCTTTCTCTTGATTTTCTTCCTGTCTCTGGCTGCACTTTCTGTATGTCATGCACTGGTTGTAATTCTTTTCCCCTCCCTCTTGCTGTTGGGGTTCCTCAGGATTCAGTCCCTATAGGATAGACCATCTCCAGATTGGGTTTTCAGTACCGTCTCTATGCTGATGACACCTATATGATATCACTTCAGCCGCACTACAAAACACCAATGACTGTCTGTCCACTGTCTCTAACATCATATCCTCTCTCTATTTGAAACTGAATCTCTCAAAAAGTTCTCGTCTTGCCCTCCTCTACTAACCTACCTAAACCTGATATTTCATTTTCAGTCTGCGGTACATTCATATATCCAGGACAGTGCCACAGCCCTTCTCCCCTAATTATCTAGGGAGAGTCTTGGTTGTTCCAAACTTCTTCCATTTAAGAATTATGGAGGCCTCTGTGCTCTTGGAAACTTTCAGTGCAGCCAAAATGTTTTTGACCCCTTCTCCAAACCTGACCTCCTCCACACAATCCTGTCTCTGAGCTCTACAGGCATTTCTTTCCTCCTGATGGCTGGCTTTTTGCTCTGATATGTATTTTAAGCTGGGAGACCTTATATAGACAGGGCTGTGTCTTTCCAAATCATGTCCAGTCCTCTGAATTTACCACAGGTGACTCCAGTCAAGGTGTAGAAATATCTCAAAGCGGATCAAGAAAAATGGGAGGCCTCCAGGGCTAAATGCCAAGTGTCAGAGAAAAGGGTCTGAATACTTACAGTGGGGGGGGAAAAATATTTAGTCAGCCACCAATTGTGCAAGTTCTCCCACTTAAAAAGATGAGAGATGGCCTGTAATTGACATCATAGGTAGACCTCAACTATGAAAGACAAAATGAGAAAACAAATCCAGAAAATCACATTGGTCCCAGCTTTCTGCAGGTCATTCACTAGGTCCCCCCGTGTGGTTCTGGGATTTTTGCTCACAGTTCTTGTGATCATTTTGACCCCACGAGGTGAGATCTTGCGTGGAGCCCCTGATTGAGGGAGATTATCAGTGGTCTTGTATGTCTTCTATTTTCTAATTATTGCTCCCACAGTTGATTTCTTCCCACCAAGCTGCTTGCCTATTGCAGATTCGGTCTTCCCAGCCTGGTGCAGGTCTACAGTGTTGTTTCTGTTGTCCTTCGACAGCTCTTTGGTCTTCACCATAGTGGAGTTTGGAGTGTGACTGTTTGAGGTTGTGGACAGGTGTCTTTTATACTGATAACAAACAGGTGCCATTACTACAGGTAATGAGTGGAGGACAGAGGAGCCTCATAAAGAAGAAGTTACAGGTCTGTGAGAGCCAGAAATCTTACATATGTGCAAATAAATTCTTTATAAATCAGACAATGTGATTTTCTGGATTTGTTTTCTCATTTTGTCTCTCATAGTTGAGGTCTACCTATGATGTCTGTTAAAGGCAAAATTAATTATCTGTATTTTGGGTAATACCAACAATTAATATTCATAAATAGGCGTAAACCCGCTTCCGCTAGTCCCGCCTATTTATTCCTTTAATAAAACGCTATTGCCTACACGACCTAGCGCTACGTACAAGTATCTACTATAATCACACTGCGCACTGTATTTTCAATAAAAGACTTTATTTACAAAATACTATGGCTACAGTCTTATTATTAACACAATACTACCGACCCTACCTACACTACACAATCCCGTATACCTCCACCCACACAACTAACTACACATACATACACACAAACACAGATAGCCGCCTTCCCCAACCTATCTATATTACTGTCCCTGGGAACAAAGGGTTAACTTACAATAAATATAATGCAGGGGTATAATGTTAGGGCAGGGGTATCAGGGGTTAAATATCCACAGGGGTTCAGAATACGACAGCAGGGGTACAGGGAGATATGGCAGGGGTTACCGCAGGGATATTGCAGGGGTTTTCTGGGGTATACAGCAGGGACTATATATTGCAGGGGTTTGGTGTTCTTGTAGGCAGCAGGGGTTAAATAGCAGGGCAGATCAAGGGGTTAGATAGCAGGGCAAATCAAGGGGTTAAATAGCAGGGCGAATCAAGGGGTTAAATCATTGGTGGTTCAGGGGGTGCTACTCTGCCTTTCCAGGGATGCTCGTCATCCAGGGGATGATTCCTGCTTGCTCGTCGTCCAGGGGATGGCACTGCTCAACTGAAGAGCGCAGGGCGATTGGGGTTTTTAAACCCGATCGCCCGCGCTCCCGTCCTCCCGCGCTGCCGGTGTGCGCGCTTGCGAGCACACGCCGGCAGCGGTGTGCTCCTGGGGCCGGCGCACTGAAATGACGTCAGTGCGCCGGGCCCGAGCATACAGGAATGCACAGGCGGAGGATCTCTTTGATCCTCCTGCCTGTGAATTGCCCTCCTATCTCCGGCACCGATCGCAGTGCCGGAGGAAGGAGGAGCGCAGAGACAGGGAAACCTTTTGTTTCCCTGTCCTGTTAATTGCCCCCAGCAGCGTTGAGGGTAATTAACAGAAGGGACAGAAGATCATATCGATCTTCTGTCCCTTTGAAGTACCTGGGACTGAACTAATTAGTCCAGTCCTCAGGTCTCCAGCTGTCCCCAGCAGATGTGCTATTGTCTATCTGCTGGGGGCTATGGGGGGGGAGGGCACCCGGCTGATACATGTATCTAGATACATGAACATGACTGGGAATCATGTACATGAATCTATATACCTCTGGGGGTACAAGGGGGCATATTATACAAGTGGGGGGAAAATATGTGAAAAGGGGCCTATATATATATATATATATATATATACATACATATGTGAAATAGGGGCCTGAATGTGTGTATATATTAAAGGGGAAGGCCCACATATCTATATGTATATATATGTATGCATATATATACATATTTATATCACTGCCCACACTTCCTTCTACAATGTCAATTACAGGCCGACCTCATCTTTTTAAGTGGGAGAACTTGCACAATTGGTGGTTGACTAAATACTTTTTTCCCCACTGTATGTCCAGGCCAAGTTTTAGTTTTTCCTTTTTCATAAATTTGCAAAAATTTCTAAAATTCTGTTTTCACTTTCTCATTATGGGGGATTGGATGTAGATGGATGGGGGGGACTTTTACTTTAGCACAAGGAACATCATAAATGTGCAAAAAAAGTGAAAGTGTCTAAAGATTTTCTGAAAGCATTGTATCTCCTAATTGTATTCCTAAAGTTTTGTGACTTTTCTCATTCCTTCACACAGAAACTCTAAGTCACCAGAGATCAAAAACTTTCTTCTCCATGGATTCTTCTTGACCTGGATTTTACCATCTCCACTGCCCGGTAGATGAATCTGAGATTTCTTAAAACTCATGATCTCAGATCTTCAAAGAAATGTACATTTGCTCTAAGAATCGACCTGAAGATGACGCGTTGGCTTAAGAATTTTTTACCTCATTTGACTTCACCTCCGGTCGCCATAGTCGGTGCTCCTATATTTGAATCCCTATCATTGATGTAAGACCAACTAAGAACTCTATGTTTTTGTTTAATCTTCTGATGTTCTTAATACCAGTTATTCTACAGGATTATTCAAAATAAGTATTTTGAAGTCTTTTTCCCCCCACAGAGTCTGAAAATAGCGGAACGGTAAAATAGCTTCATTTACAATGCCTGTCTCTGAGTGACTGTTACCAGCTGTTTCTTAGGCGTCTTAAGATAATTAAGGTCATCATAACCCAGAATGGTTTTTCTTTGGCATCTGAGAGATCTAAGCAGAATATACTGTGTATAATTGGAGATAATCAATAGAATGCTGATATCTTTTTTAATGTAGATGAATGGTAAAAGAAGACCACCGGCTGTTAAGGAACAGAAAGTTCTACCTTATGAAGGGTCGCAGAAAGAAGACGGTCTGGTGCTAGAACACTTATTGTGTCCCTTGTTCTTGGAAAACAGCCGTGTGAACCAGTACATTTGTGCTTCTGTATTGTTTCAGGCCCATATGCTACCCATAAATAAGTTCCATTTAAAGAGTTGTCCTACAAAGAAAAAGTAAAAAAAAAAAAAGAGAATAGCTTAAAAAAGTAACTTAGTAACTTAGTTTATTAGACCAAAAAAAAGACATCTGTCCATCCAGTTCAGAATAACTCCCATCTCTAGTAACTATAACCTGTCATATTATTACCCTCCAGAAATACATTCAGGCCCCTCCTGAACTCTTTAGGTCCTTTTCCATGTCAGAGTTACCCAGTGTTTTACCATTTAGTATGTACTGGTGACTTGCATTATTCCTTTCCATGTGCATAACCTTACATTTGTCAGTGTTAAACCTCATCTGCCACTTCTCTGCCCAAGCCTCCAATCTATCCAGATCCATCTGTAGCAGTGTACTGTCCTCTGTAGTATATATACAGTATACTGTCCTCTGTAATATGTATACAGTATACTGTCCTCTGTAGTATATATACAGTGTACTGTCCTCTGTAGTATATATACACTGTACTGTCCTCTGTAGTATATATACACTGTACTGTCCTCTGTAGTATATATACAGTGTACTGTCCTCTGTAGTATATATACAGTGTACTGTCCTCTGTAGTATATATACACTATACTGTCCTCTATAGTATACATACAGTATACTGTCCTCTGTAGTATATACAGTATACTGTCCTCTGTAGTATATACAGTATACTGTCCTCTGTAGTATATATACACTATGCTGTCCTCTGTAGTATATATACATCATACTGTCCTCTTCTGTTTTAATTACTTTAAACAGTTTAGTGTCATCTGCAAAAATTTATATTTTACTGTGCAAGCCTTCTACAAGATCATTAATAAATATATTGAAGAGAATAGGGCCTAATACTGACCCCTGTGGTACCCCACTAGTGGCTTTGACCCCTCCAGTACTGACCCCTGTGGTACCCCACTAGTGACAGTGACCCCTCCAGTACTGACCCCTGTGGTACCCCACTAGTGACAGTGACCCCTTCAGCACTGACCCCTGTGGTACCCCAATAGTGACAGTGACCCAATCCGAGTGTGTACCGTTAATAACCACCCTCTGTTTTCTATCACTGAGCCAGTTACTTACCCACATACAGACATTTTCTCCCACTCCAAGCATTCTCGACTATTCACTTCTAGTTTTGTTCCGATCCTTCCTGGGTGTCCCACTGGTCTCTTCTTCCTGGTCCCGCTTAATGCAAAAATGTGACCACTGTGGCCAGTGATTAGCTAAGTTATCACATTTCCTTTGTCGAGAGGGAACAGGAAATCGAGAGGGAACAGGAAGTGGTGTGAGGTTTTGGAACAGAAATGGTGGGAGATCAATATGGTAATATTGTTACATTCTGACCCTTTAAAAAAATCCTGTTCAGATAACCTCATTAAGAGGTGTTCAAGGAGCTTCTTATAAGATGTCAAGCTAGTCAATATTTTCATTAAAAAAGCACTATAGCCAGGTCAAAATGGGTCATTTATTATGGCCGGTCCAGGTCTTAATGATGACCATCCTCATCTTTTGCTAACTTTACTTCTTTGAAATCATTCTTCAAAGTCTCCATGTCCTACAGAAGTCATCAAGATACAGAAAGAGGAGGGCCTGGATGTTCCTGATGACATATTCTCATCGATATTAGATGATATGGAAAAGGAGGAGAAGCAGATAGCAGAAGAAGGGCTCCCATCCATAGGGCAGGAGGGCGCTGAGGTTGGAGAAGTGGGTATGCCACAGCCAATTAATTCTGTGTTTACTGACAAATAACCTGCAGGAGATTGCAGACAAGAACGGCAATAATATGCATATTGTCCCCCTACCTAACCAGCCAAACCCCATACAGAATTTGGAACATATTTCTATGGACAAATAGTTGAAATAATGGGAACTGCAGTTCAATGTGTCTAAATGTAAAATAATGGGGAAAAGGAACCTACTATCTGACTATCATGTTGACAGTCCTGTGCCAGGGCTTTAGAAGGATCGGGGAGCTTTAAAAGGAGTGCACAGTTTGGGCAGGCGGCTGGAAAGCTGGTAGGATGCTTGGCTGTATAGCTAGAGGTATAACCACTAAGAAGAGAAAGATCATGATCCCGCTGTATAGAGCGCTGGTGAGACCACATCTGGAATATTGTGTCCAGTTCTGGAGACCCCACCTACAAAAATATATATATAAAATGAAACGGGCTACAAAAATGGTGGAGGGTCTGAAGCTTAAAACATACCAGGAGAGACCTAAAAGAACGTAGGGCCCTTTCACACAATTGTGGAGCATGGTGAAAACCCAGACCATGCTCCTTCTGAGGGCAGGAGCGCACAGCGTCATCGGTTGCTATGGCGCCGTGCACTTCCTGAGGCCGCCGCTGTATAGTGATACACTATACACGTTCGTATACAGTGCATCACTGTACAGCAGCGGCTTTAGGAAGCGCACAGCGTCATAGCAACCAATGACGCTGTGCGCTCCTGCCCTCAGTAGGAGCATGGTCCGGGATTTCACGGTCGTGTGAAAGGGCCCTTAATCTGTATAGCCTCAAGGAAAGAAGGGAAAGGGGGACATGATCAAAACCTTTACATTGAGAGGCATAAATAAGGTTCAGGAGGGAGGTGTTCTAATTTTAAAAAAAAAAAACTAATCTAAAGAACTAGGGTAATAAGGACAGACTAGATGGAACAGTGTGTTTTTTCTGCCGTCAGTCTTCTGTTTCTGGGCGGTGGTGGCGATGGGCTCCCTTTCCTCCAAAGCACATGCACAGCCCCATAGACTGCATAAGTCTGCCCATGCTACAATCCATATAGCTAAGGTTCATTCATAAAGAGAAGTTCTATATAGTCCGTCAACCATTAGTCCAGTCCAGTGGTTCAGTTATTTATAATTGAGAAACAGCTTCTCCATTTCCAAGTGACAGGGGCCAAGCCAATTCTGTCCTAACCCTACCTGAAAATTGCAGCATAAATTATGTATTCAGCCCATTATGGGTCAGACCACTGACTTATAGGTGAGGTGCCCACTGTACCCCATTGTACTTAGTTTTATATAAATCCAAATTCTACAAATTCTATTTTAAATCCAAATTTGAAAGAGAAAACAGAATCACTTGGTCCCAGTGATGAGCGAGCTGTTCGGCCGAGCATGGCGGCGCTCCGGTCCACTCGTGTTCGTCCGAACACCGAGTGTACTCAAGCGCCATGCTCGAGTCCCCTCCCCGCACCAAGACGGATCCGTCATGACCCCCAATGCAAGTCAATAGGGAGGGATCCGTTCGGTGTAACACAATAGTAAACAGATCCGTCCTCCATTGACTTTCAATGGAGTTCATGACGGATCCGTCACCTTACCTTTCCCAGCAGCTCCCTTCTCCCTCCAGCAGGTGGCGCTGTGGTGAAACTTACCACTGTGCGCTCCGTCTTCCTGCTGGGACAGGTCGGGAACCACTGGGAAAGGTAAGTTTAACCCCCCCTTCCCCCTCAGTGTCTATGTCATGTTTTTTTGTTTTTTGGGGGGGACCCGTGTAAACCAGACACCTTCCCCTCTTCCGTGCCTGGTTTAGTCCCATTGACTTTAATTATGCTCGGGTGCTCGATCATCACTACTTGGTCCCTTACTGACGTGACACTTCTGACGTCTGGTTTACGTTCTTTTAGAAGTCTGGAAAGTTGACTCTTGATTGGGATAATTGGCCCGTCTTCTCCGCACATTGTAGATATTAATTGTTTATTCTCATGATGAAGATGTATTGCCATCACTTAGTGGATGAAAACAAGTTGCATTTACAGCAAAAGCCATAAAGCGGAGGAGGACAGATGATGTCTCATTGACTGTTGGAACATTTTATGTTGTTAATAGGAGCCCCTCTGCTCACTCTTTTGACCTCTGAGCTGAAATTTATGACAAGAACATTATAATGTAGAGGCTTTTAATTATTTTGACTTTGAGTTCTCCATTAAGTGTGGCCTAAAGAATCCTATGTAGCATAAAAACTAGTTTGGAGTTGACAGGACAACAGCAGGTCAACTGATGATGATGACTCCATGAAAGGACCAGGACTGTTCTAAACCTTCAAGTTTTCCATTTTTTGTTGTGGGAGATATGTTCTTCCAATAAATATAAAACCAAATACACAATAAAACACTATATTCCACCATCCTCCTATATTCTAGGGTGAACACCTGACAGTCTTCTTAGTTATGCAGTCTTTGACTTCTTTGGTCAATGTGTGGTCCCTTGTTTTCCTTGCCGTGTTCTCTCTAACTTCTTCGTTATCTCTGCAGATATATCAATCTTTTTCTCCTTTGACATTCAGTTTTTAATATAGTTTACTCTGGTTTCTCCACATAGGTTTTTTCTTCCTCTTTACTTTTGACGTATTACACTATGCTCCAATCCTTGTGCACAATAACTAGAGATGAGTGAATCTATTCGTTGATTCGTCTGTGAAGTTCTGAGACACTGAGACCTGTTTTGTTGAAATTGGGGTGTAATTGTTCTGGGAATCCATGTTACACATGAGGGATACTGCAGGGCAAGTGCAGGGCCAGTAATTAATCAGGCAGGGAGAGAGATAGGGAGAGAGATAGGGAGAGAGATAGGGAGTGATAGGGAGAGAGACAGGGAGAGAGACAGGGAGAGAGACAAGGAGAGAGATGGAGAGAGACAAGGAGAGAGATAGAGAGACAGGGAGAGGGATAGGGAGAGAGACAGGGACAAAGACCAGCTGAAGGGCCACAAAGTGAAGTAAAAATGTCTGGAATGGATAAAAAGAGGTCCAGTTCAAGCCAGACATCCAGCTCTAAAAAAAGGAGAAGGTGGCACAGGGCAGCAATGCCAAAGTACCTGTAGCCGGAGCTTCTACTTGTAGTATTCACAATACTTGGCCAGTGTTCCACCAGTCTAACCCGCCAAGGCGCAAAATTGTAGTGGAGGAGAAAGTGGATGAGGTAGTGGAGTGGATGGCACGTTCATCTCAGTCTCAGCCGGATGATCTGCTGTCATCTGCTGATACAGTATCCATATGTAGCCAGGGGTCAGACTCAGGGCATTCCTCCTGCTCCACCATTCCTCTCCAGCAAAGCCCATCATTTTCGTACGCAATTTGTACGCTCATGCGTATGTGTTAAAACTGAACATTCGTTATTAGTGCGCGAATTGTCACTAAACGCCACATAATAACGTATGTTTTGTACGCAGATTCAACGAATATATTCGTCCATTATACGAATCTTATGAAAAGTTCGATTAATGTTCAGCGAATAAAATTTTGAATGATTCGCTCATCTCTACTGGAAACCCACTGGATCCCATATAGATTTCATTACAGTCATGGGGAGCCGGTGGTGCAATTCTATGCCACATACAGTGATTCTAGTAGTCTCTTGCCCTGTAAGACAAGTGTCCTGTCCTCCCTCCTGTCTGCAGTGGGACAAAAATATTGTTAATCACTGCCGCCTTAATAACCTATCTCCAGCTTGATGTGGTCTTAGACTTGCCATGACATATAACTTTGATCCCTTTTTTCTACTTTATTTCAATCCAGGCCAAATTGTTGTTTACATATCCCCCCCCTCTCCCCGCTCCCCTGTGGAGTGACGTGGACTCTTTTGCTTGGGAACTCTTATGGAGCAATGACCATACATCCTCATGAAGGTTTGCATCAAACCTCACCACCTCTATTTATGATTTTAGAGGATGCATTAGACTGGTACAGGTGTCTTAGGTCTGACCTAGGAGAGAATGATAAGTAAGGCAAACCTTGGAAGAGAAACCAAAGTGTCCATGGCGAGTTTAAAGGGGTATTCCAGTAAAGTAACTTAATTTTTGAAAAACTGCATTAAGGCTGCAAAAGTTGACCCAACCAGAACCCATACCTGTACATATAACCAGAACCCATACCTGTACATATAACCAGAACCCATACCTGTACATATAACCAGAACCCATACCTGTACATATAACCAGAACCCATACCTATACATATAACCAGAACCCATACCTGTACATATAACCAGAACCCATACCTGTACATATAACCAGAGCCCATACCTGTACATATAACCAGAACCCATACCTGTAACATATAACCAGAACCATACCTGACATATAACCAGAACACATACCTGTACATATAACCAGAACCCATACCTGTACATATAACCAGAACCCATACCTGTACATATAACCAGAACCCATACCTGTACATATAACCAGAACCCATACCTGTACATATACCAGACCCATACCTGTACATATTAACCAGACACCCATACCTGTACATATAACCAGAACCGCATACCTGTACATATAACCAGAACCCATACCTGTACATATAACAGAACCCATACTGTACATATAACCAGAACCCATACCTATACATATAACCAGAACCATACCTGTACATATAACCAGAACCCATACCTGTACATATAACCAGAACCACATACCTAATACATATAACCAGAGCCCATACCTGTACATATAACCAGCACCCATACCTGTACATATAACCAGAGCCCATACCTGTACATATAACCAAGAACCCATACCTGTACATATAACCAGAAATACCCATACCTACCTATACATATACACATATAACCAGAACCCATACCTGTACATATAACCAGAACCCATACCTGTACATATAACCAGAACCCATACCTGTACATATAACCAGAACCCATACCTATACATATAACCAGAGCCCATACCTGTACATATAACCAGAACCCATACCTGTACATATAACCAGAACCCATACCTGTACATATATACCAGAACCCATACCTGTACATATAACCAACAACCATACCTGACATATAACCAGATAACCCATACCGTGTACATATAACCAGAACATACCCATACCTATACATATAACCAGAACCCATACCTGGGAGATAGGGAGAGAGATAGGGAGAGAGACAGGGACAAAGACCAGCTTCAGGGCCACAGTCAAGTGAAAAATGTCTGGAATGGATAAAAAAAGGGGTCCAGTTCCAGCCAGACCTCGAGCTCTGAAAAAAAGGAGAAGGTGGCACAGGGCAGCAGTGCCAAAGGACCTGTAGCCGGAGCTTCTACTAGTAGTATTCACAATACTTGGCCGGTGTTCCACCAGGCTAACCCACCAAGGCGCAAAACTGTAGTGGGAGGAGAAGTGGATGAGGTAGTGGAGTGGATGGCACGCCTCATCTCAGTCTCAGCCGGATGATCTGCTGTCATCTGCTGATACAGTTATCCATATGTAGCCAGGGGTCAGACTCAGAGCGTTCCTCCTGCTCCACCA